>DWAV01000467.1:0-19732 GCA_018231305.1 Noctuana lactifera
TAAAATAAAGAATAGGATATAAGGAATAAACAAATAGGAGTCCTAGGTGAGGTTGTACACATGAGTATCCAGCATTGAAACCTCCCAAACACAAGAAATGACTTTCTTAACTGCTTTATGACTGGTAATGGCTTTAGTATAAGAAGTTCTAGCAACTTGAAACATGAAACTCACCGAGCAAGTCCACAATGAGCTCCAATTGTTCAATTTCAGCCCGACCTGGTAGTAGGGGCTTGTTAGCGAGTAACTCGCCAAGGATGCAGCCAGCCGCCCACATGTCGAGCGCCGGGGTTTGCCGCGGCGACTGCAGCAGGAGCTCCGGAGCGCGGTACCACAGCGTCACTACGCGCGGTGTCGCCGTACGGGCGGGGGCGCCCAACCAACGCGCGAGACCAAAGTCAGCTGTTTATGGTTACAAAGGTTTTATTATAGCATGTGCTAATCGACGTACAATAGAATTATCATGTACTGTAAACAATCATTGTTGAAACAAATCTGTGTCTAAACCATCTTCATAATAGTCAAATCAATAAGTCTTCTTAGTATATTTATACAATAATGTAACATAGTATGAAAAGACAGAAATATCTGTATCAAAAAATGCTTCTTGCAAGCTTGACTACATAATAACCAATTAATAATGAACGTAAAAATCCTTTAAAAGTAAAAAAATCTTACCAATTTTCACACATCCCTTGTCTGTTAACAATAGATTGGAAACCTTCAGATCTCTGTGCACAATAAAATTGGAATGAAGATACTTCAGGCCTTTGAGAACTTGCAGCATAAGGCACTTTACTTGTGATTCGGTGAAGGGAGAGGACATGTTGTCAAGAAGAGATGCCAAGTCTTGCTCACAATACTCCATTGACAGGAAAATGCTGTGAAAATAGTACTGTTTACTTAATCTTGATAAAGTTCTTATTGAATCCTTACAGACATAGGGTATTATTTACTAAAACCCACATACCTACGCAATGACACATACATAATTATATATCTACGAGTATATCAGGTATGCATATGATTATTGATAGATCGAAAGTGCCTAACAGAAGCAAATACATAAGTACAATGGACACAGATACAAAAGTAGAAGTATAAATATTTATTGTACTTAATGACATATGACAAACACTATAAACTAAAATAAAATAAAAACATTTTTATTCATCATAAGGTATTTGTATACACTGCAGTTTAAAGAAACTATTTAAATCACTGACCTTTCTAAAGAGCGTCCAACTAAAACCTCCTTGAGCTGCACAATATTTTCATGCCGACAAGCCATCAACACTTGTATTTCACGTAGACCACTGAGTGGCAGGCCATCCTTTTCAACATCCATCCTTACTTTCTTTAGAGCTACAATATTGCCATTTAATTTGTCCTTTGCACGATCTATAAATCAAGATATTAGTAACTTAGTTTAGCGATACTTGCATAACTGAGGCAAAATTAAAATTTACCACATATTATTATAAGCTATACTAAACTAAGCTTATTTATTATACTATTATATGCATAATGCAGTGAATCTACAGTGTATAACTGTGAAACTCCGTATTCCGTTACTCGTTAAATTTAGTACTCGGTTTGAATCTAATAAGTAACATTATAGTGTTACAAATAAATTTGTACTTAGGCCTTTTTTGTAAGTGATAAGATTTAAGGTTACTACTGATATTTGGTTACTTACAGACAATTCCATATGTTCCTTCTCCAATACGATTAAGTTTTTCAAATTCTCCAACAAACCGGCATCTACCGAGCTAAAAATACCATAATAATACAAAATAAAAAAATTAAGATTAAAATAAATATTTATTGATTGAGTACTTGTATTATTAATAAGTAAAGCTATGCCTTGCATTAAATTTATTGCACCATAAGTTTGAAGTGCTAGAAAAGCTGTAAGAATGTCTTTTTAAAGTTATAAAATATAAAGATTTTTGAGGTTATGTTTACGTACTATATCCTTTTCAGGAATTTCCATTGTTTTGCCCGTTCTAAATGATATCAGCACACCTTTACGTGTCGCAGGTCCTGTAGGGTCTGCAGAATCTTGAGTAGCCAGTTTTTCCGAACCTAAAACATTTAACCAATTATAAATTCAATATGCGGCTTTCACACTAAATTTAATATAAACAATATAATACTTACTTTGAGACATAGCTGTAGAAAGTCTAAATTTAGCAGTATTTAAGAGTTTTCATATGTTTGTGAATGTGAATTGCAAAAATATTTACTTTGCTTTTTGTACAAAAACATCAATAAATAAATAACGCTAGTAAGTAACGCTATGTACGCTTGTGTACGCTGTTGTCAGTTTCGCTTGTTATTTGACATTGACAATTGACATATTAAAAGCATAGAGTCAGAAAAGTACCGATAGACAATAATAGCTAACAGTTTAAAAATACAAAAGATATATCACAAGCATTTCGCAACCATCATGACATGACGTGGAGCACCAAAGAATATACTATAGAACTGCAAACTTGAAAATACATCTGTTTACATAATCACATACTTTTGTTATGTAGTGCGAATATGAAACAGGCTATTAAAGCTTTCTGCTTTCAATAAATGCAATTTATTAATAACAATATTATACAAAAATTTGTCACTTATGAGTACTTAGACTACGTTCCAGTAGGTGCTCACAATGATCAAAATATTCTTTCAGCCGTTTTACAGGATGACTATGAATTTTACTTTTATAAAAAATGTAAAATTACTTTATTCCATCATCTATATGTGGGAACATGTTAGACTAACTCTCTTGCCCCACTGGTAACGCCCATACCAAATGAGCTTATAACCCAAACGTTTGTCAGCTGGTGGAACGGCAAATTCGCGGCAATGACTGCGGGCCGATATGAGCGTCTACTGGAATGAAATATCAATTCTATGTAGTTTATGGCACCATTCAACTTTTTGCGCGCAGATTGTCAAAAGTGTCAAATTTTCGCACATCCCTGTGATCGTCGCTGTCACTCTGTCAGTAGTGTCAGACGTCAGTGTCAAAATAAAACGTGCCCTACCTATTTAATTATCTAGAGCATTTTAAATTTTATCAAATATTTAATATTTATATAATAACCAATAGTTCTAGTTGCGTACGTTACTGAGAATTAAGTGAAGGAAATATTAAATTAACATTTTTTTACTTACTTCTACTAGGCATCCTTAGAATAGATTTCATGTTTCGCTTTTAATTTAAAATGACAACAAGCGTTATAGGAACTCTTGGAAAAATTTGGAGAACTAAAATGTAGGAATTTTTAAACGTATTTTCTTCACAGCATTTACTTCAAGTTCATATAATTAATATATTTATATACTTCCACTTTATTGTGACCAATGATATAATCAGTGACAGTGACAAACATGACTGTACTGTATAGATTACTTTTTCTAAATTTAAATTTTCAATTCACCTTTAATTCGCAGAATATTCTAATATTGTGCGAGTAAAAATGCGAGTGCCTAGAGCATTAAACCCTCGCCTTAGACAACAATTATTGTGAGTTTCAATTGTTAATTTTATTAATATCTACATGCATTATTTGGTTTGAAACACCTTTCAGAAACTCATTTCATATTTACATTAATACACTGATATAAAGTGACATAATAAGCTAATGAATATAATAGGTTGTTCTTTGTATATTTTGCAGAATGAGATTTGGAGTGTATGATAAAGTGTTGCCAGTGGAGAGTACACCTAGTAGAATTGTACCTGATCACATTGAAAGACCCGACTATATTTTAAGTAACCAAATATATTCTCCTAAAAGCCCAGAGATAAAAAATAATGAGCAAATTGAAGGTATGCGAAGAAGTTGCAAATTGGCTTCTCATATTTTGTTAAAAGTAGAAAAGTTTGTTCAAGTAAGTAAACATGAAAAAATAAACGTAGCTTTTAGTAGGTATTATCACTATTACCTATTTAGAATAAGTTTAAAATGTAGTTATACAGTAAAATTATACTCTTGGTGTCCCTTTTTTAGGTGTCAATCACAAAGAGGTACATATTAATTAATATAAGGTACAAAGTAGGAAAGTATGGACCTTGGACTTTAAAATTAGATTAATATACATAGCACTTTTAACTAACTGCATCACTGTAATTTTCAGCCTGGTGTAACCACAGATGAAATAGATGAGTTTGTCCACAATTCAACCATTGAAGCAGAAGCATATCCATCACCACTGCATTATAAGGGGTTTCCTAAAAGTGTGTGCACATCTGTCAATAACATTGCGGTTCATGGGATACCTGATCTTAGACCTCTACAAAATGGGGACATAATCAATGTTGATATTACAGTAAGGCAAGCTGCTGTTATTCATATTATTTTTTAATAGGACCTATCATGGTTTTAAGTTTAAGATTTAACATGGTTCATAGTATTTAACAAAAACAATTAAGACACAAATTTTTTTTAAAGTTATAATTGAAACATTGAAAATAACTTCTGAAATAATAGGTATTCAAATTAATATAGCTCATGCTAAATTGTTTAAAATTAGTAGGGGCTAAAATTCAATTAGTTTTGAAGTTATTGTATCAACATAAGAAACTATTATCTAAGGCTAAAAGGTATTTCATTTTATATCCATTCTATCTACCTATATTATATCTGAATTTGCTAATTGATTGCAGGTTTTCTTTAAAGGATATCATGGGGACTGCTCAAAGACGTTTCTAGTTGGTGATGTTGATGGCAAGGGAAGAGAACTTGTTGGCATAACAGAGGAATGTTTAGATGTTGTAAGTAATTTTTTTATTCTTCAATTAAATTTAATTTTCTATCCATTGCTCTTTTAGCCCTTACTTTATTACAGTCACAACTGAACAATTTCTTAGAAAAAGTTTAATTTAAAAATATTTTATGCGTGAGTAAATTCATTCCTTAATTTATAATTTGAATAACAATATACTATTATTTCTTGTAGTGTGCACTAAAAAAAAAATAGTAAAGAAAATCGGAAAAATAGAATTGGAATTATTTAATACTAGAACTAAAATATTTCCAATGTTTCATTTTGCAGGCGATTCGATTATGTGGCCCTAATGTACCATTTTGTTCAATTGGAAACACAATATGCAAATATGCAAGAAGACGCGGCTTAACAGTATTGCCAGCTTTTACAGGACATGGTATTGGAAAATACTTCCATGGGCCCCCTGATATTTATCATTCATGTAAGGCCTTTATTGTTATAATATTTACCACAGGTCCAATATTTTATTAAAAAACTAATCTACTCTAGCAACATCTGAGCAAATATGGTTCATCAATGTCATACCATAATGTCTGTGTGATAATTTGACATGTCCATGAATAATTATATGCTTTTTTGCAGTAAATTGTTACCCTGGTCTAATGAAGCCTGGAATGACTTTCACTATAGAGCCAGTCCTATCACATGGCTCCGAGCTGACAGTGATATTGGATGACGGGTGGACTGTTATCACTGAAGATAGTGCAAGAGCCGCACAGGTAGAACACACAGTGTTGGTTACTGAAGATGGAGTCGAGATATTAACAAAGCCAAGTTAAATTACGTTAGGTTTTTATAAATTGATTTTGTTGCTATTTTATATTTATTTTGTTGTATTACTTGGTTTCTTCCAAGACATCTTGTTTTCAATTTTTGCAATAGGTACAAACTGTGTCCATGGTTATTTATAACCTAAGCAGAACTCTGTGTGTAAATAGTGACATAGATTAAAGAACTTGGAAATAAAATAACAATTATGCATGTGGTGTTTTATTTTAGCTTGACAACTCTTAAAGTAAAAACAAGTAACTCGTTACATTTATAAGCACAAGCACGTAATTATCACTTAAACTTGTCAGTCAATAGATAAAATTTCAAAGGCGTAGAAGGAAGGTATCGATTGAAAGTGAAGTGTATAAGTACAGTAATTACTTAAGTTAATAAGGCGTAACCAGTGGGACAGCGACAAAGCCCCTACAACGTCCAATCGACTATCAATTTTCTCATTCACAGTTTCAGTTCTTTGGTCCCAGAAAAGATCCAGCTACGCCTCTTATAATAAAATACTACTATTTGGAACGATAGAAATATCCTTAAATGTATAACTAGAAATAGATTACAAGACAATGACTAGACTAAAGTCGTGCTCATTTCAATATGGTCAATATTATAATTAATCATAGCTCCATAACACGACAACCACAAAGCATCAATAAAATTGGGAAGATAAAGAGTCTTAAGTAATAACATACAATTAGGTTCAATATGATGAAATTACATAGATTGGCTTTTATATTGACTAGTACTGTAAAGTGTTGAACACAGATCAGTAACCCTGAAGAAAGTGGTGAAATAACAAGAATCGAATTGGAAAGAAAATATAAAGTGTAGGTATTTTATTTATCTTAGAATTTTGTGCTTGTTACCATACTGTAATTGATTCTTAATGTAATTAGTAATTACTGTGTGAATTAAATACAACATGATTATAATATTATTATAAATACGAATATAGTACAATTTCAAATGCAATGTTAACAATATTTAAAAAATACAGGTAATATCAGAGGATAACTGGCTTTTAATAAAGACATCATAAAAATGTTTTTAGACGGAAGTATATAATTTAACCTTAGAAATAACATATTTTAAACGAGACAAAAAATTAGAAGCTAGAGAAAATGTAAACTCTTATAACCTAATTGTTTTAGACAATATAGAATTTTATAATGCGTAATTTATTAATGTCATAACACATCACAATGCTAAGGGTGCTAGGGAAGGATAAAAGAGTGTATAAAAGTTGTTACAAAATTATTAAATAGTTTTAACATCATACAAAAGCTACTCACCGCTCATATACGCTACAATAACTTTACCTAAACATTAAATATATCACTCAAGGTACATAAAGGTACACGCATGTAACTTTCATACCAAACCAAATTAACTTATACGGAGAATTTAGTATAATTTGCCGTTAACATGTAATTATTTTTTTACTCACAAAGAGAATAATATGATTTGTGTATTTTTATGTGTTTGCATAGTAGTTTTTCAAAAGTGCGAATAGGTACTTTTTTACTTACTCTTTTGCAGCAATGCTTTGTTAGTCATTTTGCTAATGAAGTACTTTAATTAGCTCTTTCGGTTCGGTTGCTTTAAATTTTAATCTTTGCTTGATTGCGGACCACGAGTTCACTTTAAGTGTTGCAGATGAAATCATAATATAATTTTCGTTGTACCTAAATAAAAAAAAATTAAACATTCCAAGTTCTATACAAATTACTACAATAAAAAATAAGTACTTTTAGCCACTTTGCGCAGATAAGGTCAGTTGAATTAAATTGGGGCAGCGATAATTTAACCCACTTTACGCCCCTCGTGACCCATATAAATTGATACAAAAATGTATGATTGTAGTAGTAAGTACCTAATTGGTTTCGAAATTTCGTATTTTGCGAAGCTGGGTCATGTTTTAGTGAAGAGTCGACAAACTCATTTTCTATGTAATAATTTTAGTTTAAGTACCTAACAAGACTGCAAACAATTATAATAAATATTAACAAATTTTTTTGTCATAACATGCCACGTGCCATATTATAAAATATATATTAATTATATAATTATGCCATATACCTATGCCTGAGCTGAGCTGTTTTTAGGGAATTAATGATAAATGAAAAGTAAATTTGCATGTTAAACGTAATCAAACAGAAAATACGTAAGAATCAACAAGCTACCTACCTGAAATCCTGAACGAATAAAATCTTTTCAGACCACAACTGCTATTTCACATACACGCGTACCGCATTGCAGCAATAGGTATGAAATTCTTAAACTTGAATTAGTTTCGTTGCATTTTTATAACATCAAATGATTCTATGATCAAATGTTTGTTCTCTTTTTGCAGTAAAAATGACCTGAATACTATTGTTGACTATTTATTAACAACCAAATTCAGAAGATACCTATGCGTATTAAATAATTATTAAAATTTAATCTGTGCTTAGGAATGCTTAATCCATTCATTCCCATTTCTCATGTTTAATCAGGAAATATCTACCTTTTTTAAATTATGTTGTTCGTTTTGTCATATTAACTTTTACCTACTTTGTTTAGTTTTTAGGTGAATAAAATTTTAACATCATATTTATTTAGCAAAAGAACGAACACAAATTCAGTCGCGTGATTATATATACCTCGGCTGCGCTTAGTTTGATTATCGCACCTGACTTACAACGATTAAAATGGGTAATGAGAACACGCAATGCGTGCTTAAATTCATATTTTTATTACTTATTCCAAAATCTTTATAGTTAAAACATAGGACGATTTTTGGTTAGTTAGTCGATTAAGGTTCATTTACTACGACCACACCTTAACGAAAGCGATTACCTAACACAGCAATATAATTTATGCTTAGATAGGGACACTAAATGCTTATTTGTATACGATTATATTATATTAATCTAATTAATTATATGAAATGACGTATGGTACGGTACAATATTCGTAAGTAGAAATCGATTTCATGACTGTACCTACTCTGGCAAAAATAATTACATGTCATTGGCAGGCAACAAAACATTTAAAAAAATTTAATTAAAGAAATTAGGTATATTAAAGAACTTACAGTAGAGGCGTCCTTTTTAAAATAGTATGTATGTATCAACATACAAAATGCAAAATACCTATTTCCATTTTGTAGTACACATTTTTGATTATATAATTGATGTGGTGGTAAAAACAAATAGTTTTTTTAAAACAGGCTATATTGCTACAGAAAACATATACATTTGACGGCAGAAGAGAGTGTAACACTTTAATTTAAAAAAAACCGAATATAATAAAAGTATTTTATATTTTAAAAAGTATTTCGGAAATACGAATTTTGCATTTAATATAATATTAAATTAAAATAAATTCGAAAGTCAAGGAAGGATGTACGTATAATACGACATATTATGTAGGTACTTAATGTAGATATACCTACATATAATATTTAGTTTAAATTTAAGCATTGCAACTTGGTAATATTTATCTTAAAATTTATACATCGCCGCCAATAGATTACTTGAAACATGCAAAAATATGAATATTAGTAGGTAAACATTAATATGTCAATTTTCATTTCGTTCAGGTTAACAACTTCATGATACATTAAACAAGTAGGCGTTTTGAATGTTATACTGTTAACAGCTGTTTCCGATTGGAAATAGAATAATGATTATAGGATTAACTGGTTAGTATTAATTTTATAATGAAATCATAATTTAGCAATGATATTCAACAACTTCTTTTCGTCCCCTCATATAAAATCTAATTTTAGTTATTTACCAATACATAAATATCCTCATAACCTTAATAACAATTATTATTATCATAAATGTTATTCTCAAAGAAAAAGCAAATTAAGTACAATTCTCTACACTGCAAAAACAGACTACATAGAAATAACAATAACCCTTTATTAGTTAGTGATTTTGATAAATTGAAATCTTTTGTGCAATGAATTTTTTAAAATGTGATTATTTGTGAGTATACCATATTGTATATTGTGCTTCATATAATTGAAAACATTAACATTAAGATATTGTATCTTGCCAATGTAAAACCGAGTGGAAAAACAAAAGACTCACAGATGAGCATGGATTTTAAATACAAAGAATTTAACAAAAGATTATTAAAACATAATCAATGAAAACCATAAACCTAAAAATGAGGCTATGATAATAATTTAAAAAAAAATAACATTTAACTATCTAATAGTTTCGATCTTTGTTCTACTTATCAATTTTGTAGAATCGTTGAACAAATTCTGTCAGGTTAAACACCTGACCTGGCCCAGATCCTCCATCCATGTTTACATATTCATCCAAATTGTGGCTGGAAGCTGAAAATATGTTCAAAACATATATTGGAAGCCTGAACAAATTCCCAGACATTCCCTGACCATTTTTCCATATTTAGGTAACTGTAACTTTTAATTTGGTTGAAATATAATAAAAATAATTTTATTTAACTTATTTCGATCTCCACAAGACATAATTTTATTTATATTATGTTATCTGCAATCTAGTTTATATATTGCCTACAATAAACAATTAACTTTAAAAACATAATACCTACAGTTTGAACAATGAAAATGAAGTGTTATAATAAGTTTTATACTCACCAGTTGTTCTGATAGCTGGATATGGTGGGGGTGGCTTAATCCAAGAGCCATCAGGTCTCTTCATGTGGCGTCTATCAGAAGCAAAGTGCTGCATGAACTGTTTGGCAGGCACCACTCGGAAGAATCTAGATTTAAACAATAAATTATTTGTAGAACAACAGTACAAAGGCTGGTACAGGTACATTATTATTAATTTATATAGTGCGCTTATTCTGCCACTTTGGTCATACTACATTATATTATATATTTCCAATTTATTATAAAAATAAAATTAGTCAATTCATATAAAATTTTCTATTTTACTTTTGTCACTGAGAAATTTTTTGTAGGACTCGCATCAAGTTCTTGGGGCAATTGTTTTAAGAGTAATGTTCCATTTTTAGCCGAGGTCCAAAAGGAGACAGCTCTCAATTAATTTGTACCTTGCATACTTTTTAAATTTAACACAATGCTTTACATCTGGCTTGTTTTTTTAAAGTTGTCATCAGCAAAATAATCTTTTGATTCTATCTTCTTTACAAGACATACCTAGGTAGGTACATATTTCTTCAAAGAATATCTTTAAATAATCATTAGCTGAATAGTCAATATAAATAAACATTGGATGGCTCTCAGTAATTCTACGAAAATGTAATTTATTACCTGTGGAAGTCAGATTTTAGAACTTGGTCAGTACGGAAGGTTTCAGTAACATATTTATGGAAGAACGTTGGAAACGGTAATTCAGAGTCCAAGTCATATACCAAGCAGGTTTTACTATCCCAAGAGTAAAGGAATATGACGTGATAGTCCTGAAAACGAAATGTAACTTAGATTTCACATAAATTTTAAAGTCATTACACACTATATGCACTTTTCGATTTTGTATATATTGTATTATTATGAATGAAAAAATCGCAATACGACCAACGATAATATAATAAATATGTTTTCAAAGCTGAATTAAATGAATTGAGCAAGATCTAAACTTTACACACCCATATCACGAGGCGGTCTTCTTCACGTCCAGCTCTTTGTTTCCACAACGGTACCGTGCGACATGGATTCGAAATGAAAACCACGTAGCATCTATCTAGCTCCTCAGGAACCCTTAGCGAAGCATCTTCACACAACTTCCATACATTCTCCTCACTATATAACAATAAACAAAGAACAAAGATAACATGAATGAGATCGTAAAATTTAAGTGACATTATTTGTATGCATTAACTAACTAATTAATACTTGCCAATAACAAGACACATATGAACAATCAGATTGTTTTGGGAACAGTGGTTTTAGGCCTTTATCATTTCTTTTATTATTTTCATTAGTACCCAGATGCACTTGAGCATCGACCGACATTTTGACAAATTTGTCTTGACAAGTTGACAGAACGAACAGAATAGAATACAAATAAATATTACAAATCGAATGACATATAAGTATGATTATGATGACATAACAATCTCTTCTCCCTTTCTCCCATCCCCCCCATCTCTAGAATACTCTATAAAGCTTTGCTCTGTGTACTCATTCCATTCACTCTTCTGTGTCTATTATTACTGTTTATCCTACACTACACATAATAATATTATGTATATCAAAAAGCATGTTTAAATCTTTCAATGTAAGATACATTATTCATAACATAATTCATTTTATAAAAACAGGCAATAGGCTATTATCAATTTTTTATCTATATGGATCAACTATTAATTCTGTGGCTGTGGTGATTGTGAATGAATGAATGAACAAATTGGAAATTTCATTTTTATTTTTGCTTGATAAGATACATTTTCCTAGAAATCAAGAAAATTAAATTTCTTTTTGTTTTGTAGATACTTGCTTTGTGGCCAGAAATATCAATTATTATTAATTTTTTAGTAGGCTAGAAGGGCGGTGCGTTGTTCCTGGTTTCGGCCGGAGAAGCGTATCGTCCAGGCCCAACTTGCAAATTACGTAAATTTTAACCTTTTCAAGTTTCGAGGATAAACGCCACGATGACCCGTAAGTATCATGTCTATATCAATTAATTAGGCAGTTCAGAAAGCAGTGTGAAATCATTACGTTGCGGCTGATTTATTGTGGACTTTGGAGAACTACCTAAATGGCAATCACATCTGCATTATGAAATTGTATTGATTGCGGATGCTGACATTGTTAGTGCCACATCCAAAAATTACGCCTCAAATATTTCACAATATGTAAATTGATATAATCATTTTAATCCGTGAAAGGAGCAATCACTTTGTTTATTTACATAATTGTAACATGCCTTTGTTTATATGCCTTATCTTCTTGATGTAGGTATTATCAAATAACTCAATATCTAAGAATTTATAGTAAATTTGTAAGAGCCTGTATGTCATGAAATAAGTCTATCGTAGACTGGTCTTAGTGCAGGTTTGAGGATGGATGACTTTTTGAATGTCATATTCATGAAAAGTTGAATAACATCTGATCTGTTAATAAAATCATTATAGTAACAAATTAAAGCTTACATAAAAAAAAACTGATTTTCACACATCTACCGACGACTAGGCAGTTGATAAAATACTAAAAGATGTCTTTTTCTTTTCTATATTATTATGCTCCAATTTCAATTTTGGTCCAGATGTAACAGTAATTAGTATAAATATTTTACAGGTGGAAATCAGAGAGATCTAGCTAGAGCTAAAAACCAGAAGAAACAGCAAGAACAGCAGAAGAAAAAGAATGCTAGTGAGAAGACTGGCATGTCTGTCACTGAAAGGAAGCATAGGTAGGTATTATAACAAGGAACATTTTCATTAAATTTTAATTCTACTTTTGATTTTACTGTCATGTGACAATAAAATCATAGTTCATAATTATCATAGTTCCACTGAACATGGGACTTAAATAATGTGAGCAGGGTTTAGGCACATGCAAGGACCATGCAAGTCTAAGTGCAGTTTGGACTTCACATGCCTTTTCGAATGTGTTATAGAACTTATGAAGAACATACAAATTTTTTTCACTATTTTTAACTTTGCCATAGAAGTGATAGCTGATTTATAATATTACAACAACATCGATAACACTAAAGTTTTACTTGACAGAGATAATGTTTTTTTCTTTTATACAAATGGTATTATAAACAATGTTTTATTACAGAGATGCTGAACTAATGAGGGAGAAACAACGAAAAAAGGAGGAACAAGGAACATCAAGCGATCAAAAACAAGAAGTTAAATAAAATAAAAAAATAAAGAGTATTAATAAACCAATAGTGATGGCTGAATGATAATGTATGAACAATGACTACAGTGTTGCAAGGTGTAAATTGTTCTAGTGATATTTAGGCAATCTTATTCAATGATTTCCTAATCAATCTCATAATTATTATAAAAGCACATTGCCTTATATTGCAGTATGCATAGTTAAATTTAGAACACTTTGATTCGAGTATTGTTATAATACTTGAACTAAATTATCTATAACAGCAAAAAAGAAAAGTAAATGAAAAAAATAGCATTTACAAGTCTTGCTTGATTTGACTGAAACATTTTTATACTATTACCTATGTATTTGTAAAATTCCCAAGCCTATGTAATTTTATACAATAAAACAACAAATATGTAATATTGTTTTACTTAATAATATATCTAGGTAATTTATATTTTCGAGAACGGATGTTGTTATTCTACTTGTTCCTTACTCTGGCCCAATGTATTAAGTATTAATATTTTGTACACCACAAGAAATACAGTATTACTGGCACAGAAATAAACCATTTCAGTAAACATGTACTCATATAGGTACAAAGGTATTAAAAATACTTTGCACTGAAGTATTTTTTGTTTATTGTATTTATCATAAAACATTAATTAATATACAATCCACTTTAACATTAGTATTTTGGAATGTATAGTAAACAATAGTTTTATAAAAACAAAAAATAGTACTACAAGTACTACCAATAGTAAAGCTATTATGTTAATCAATGACATTTCGCATATTGTACATTATGCCCTAAAGAAGAACATACAAAGGAAGAAATTAAAATAATTATGAAACTATATCAACAGAAAAAAAAAAACAAATTCTTTGTATCTAGTGTAATAGAGTTTATAACTTATTATGGGAGATACATGTAAACATTACACTTATTTAACTACATGACATAGTCCTTAAGTAGATGAGTTTTGTGTACTAAACATTTAAGCTAAATAGCAATTGTTTAATAACATCTGAGACAGTTTGGTTGCAGTTGCAGGTTAGTGACCTGCAACTTTACTAATCTACATTGGAGTAGTGTGGCTGAGCATAATATTGGTTTTTCCATCCCTACCTATCTAAGAGGTATCCGTGTCTAACTACAGTTCATAGAAAGGCTTTCAAATTGACTGAATTTACAACATTCCTAAAAGAAAATTGCTAGATACGTCAAAATTCGAACACTGACCCACTGGAGTGAGGTAAAGGTTGAGATTCTTCACCACTACCATAAAAATTAATCAAGTGATACAATAACAAAGAACTTTTTCATGTAAAGCTTTAACTAAAGAGTAATTAATTATTTGTGCTATAATTTTGTAGTCAACAGTTGTGAGGTTACTGTAGTTTTTACATTATTTAAAAATAATTGGTAGAAATATTTATAAATTAAATTCTATAACTAATTTTCGAGACTGGCTATCAAGATCTTCAAAGTATTATTATTACTATTATGAATAATAAAAAAAATATAATATTTTTCAAGATTTTGATAACCTGCAAAATATCAACAATAGCGAGCAATAGTTGGTAAGATAACAGATAACAAAATAAAAAATAAATACCTCTGACAGAACAAATAACAAGCTTTTTACTGTAATTTTTTGTTATCACTATAAAATGCCTAAATTAATATTATACAATGGTATGTATAATCAACTTAACACTTTTTGGCAATAATACTTAGTATCAATACCTAACCATAATGGCAAAGCATTTTTAATCAAAATAAATTGGCTATAAAAATATTATTATTAAGTATTCCCATTCACTAGACATTTCTTTTCGAATGCCTCTCTTTGTTTATACAGTTCATCAACCAAACCCTGAATAAAGGGATGATCAAACTTTCCATTGGTAGCTGCAAAGAACTCCTCTAGTTTCCGAGGAGCATTTTCACGTTTTTCATACTCAAATGCTTGTAAAATCATGTCATATCTGTCCAGATCTTTAGCAAACTTAGCTTCAGGGGAGCTTTGATTTTCATATTCCTGGAATGTGCCAAAATAAATTATTATATTAGAATATTACGCGTTAAAATTCAAATAGGTTATATAATTTTTTTTTTCTACAATGATAGCAGACGAGACAGTTAAGTGCACCAGCCTATGGGATATCATAAATATAATTTCAAATGGTAATGAACGCGGTATACCTATATACATTGCGGCTGTATACCAGTGCCATTCAAGAGTAACTCATCAAGACTCTGAACTGTGGGCACACATGTATGTATATTGTAGGTAGGTATATGATCAAATAAAATTACCTTGTAAAGCTCATACATCCTATCTCCTGCAATACCAGTAAGTTCAGCTATTTTTTTCATGGCCTCATCTTCCCTCCTGTGCTTTTCTTCAACTGAGACCCCACAGTGAGGGGTAAGATCACCTACAATACATTCAGCAAGGTCATGGACTAAAGCTGGAAAAAGAAAGAAAAAGTAATTTTAATACAGAACAGAATACCTATTATACTTTCATTCTAAAACTAAAACACAATAATTTCTTCACATTAGAAATTGGTTCTTTTGGTGTCTGAAAAATTGAATAGGATTTAGTGACCTTTACACTGGTATAAGTTATTGTAAATTAATATTTGTTTGGTCAATCGTTTTCTATGAGGAAATAACATTTTACATTAATAAGAATATTAATTTTTATGTTTATGTAAAATACACTTACATATTTGAAGGCATTTAAAGCGATCCAGCTGTGTGGGATTGTTTTCCTCTGTGAGAAGGAAAGTCATCATTCCCATACGATACATATGGCCAGCAATACTCTCACATTCATCTATGTCGCACAAAACCCAACCAGTTCGTTTCTCATGCTGAAATAAACGGCATAAATAATATAGAAAGTATTGAAAATTAAATTTCACTTTATTAACGTATCATTGATAAAAAATATTAAAACATACCTTCAGACGTCCAACTAGTTCCAAAAATTCAAGTATTTTTTTATTGTCATTTATCAAGGCCATTATTGAATTGGTTCTGTTTTAACAATTTTATTTGCGTATTTGGCTTATATGAATTATATCACTTTTCTAAAATTATTATTTGTTGTATTTTACAAAAATTAAAAAACGTTTTCAACATGTAAAACTCTCCTTCCGTTCTATTTCTATCAATTCAATTCAATTTTTTTACTCTATCTACCACAGCACAGACGCTAGGTACCATTCAAGAAACGTCAAGTAGTGTCATGTCAGATGTCAGTTGCCGCCAGTGTCGCTACCACAGAGTCCACAGACTACTTTGATGTCACCATACGTTCATTCACAGAACCACAGAAAAATATTTTACTCCTACCCACTTGTAGTGGTCATCATTCCCAAACAAAACAAGCCTTGTAGTGACAGTGGGTAGTGGGCCATGGGTGGTACAAGGCTTGTTTGTAGTGCTATGCTATTGCTATGTAGCTATAGTCCATATAGCTACATAGCAATAGCATAGCAGAGCATAATGGACCAGAATGAAACTGTGGAGTGTGGGTATATAGGAACTAGGTATGTTCGCACCTGACCTATGCGTCGTCATTACGCGTAAGGACGCAGTGCAGTGCTCCCGTCTTCAAACGCAGGTCAAAGACAAAGGCAAAGGTACTAAGCCCTACGAGCAATCGCTGGAATAGGTCTTAACATGAAAATCTTGAGTTCGGTCGCCTCCAACCATAAGGGGAACAACGGCTGCCGTTAGGTTGGCGGAGAGGCCTACCAGCAAAGTCTGAACGCCCTTTATTAGTGTAACGTTATTATACGTTACGAGGTTTATACCTCCTTAAAACTTAGGGTCAGATGTGTCATCATGTAAACTACCTATAACTGTAAAAATATAATCTCTTTAAACTCACCCAATTGGGTTTACCTAATGGATTTTAAACAACAATCCATGGATCAGCGAAGACGGGAAGTATACCACGCTGGCTAAGTGTGGTTCAGTAGTCAAAGTTAAAAAAGAAAAAAAAAACTTAATAATTATAATAATAATAATTATGCGTATTTAACAATAATGAAATTGGACAAAATAATACTCGATACTCTTTAGGCTATCAATGATCATTCCGTCGATGCGATACTACAAGCGTATGTTTGTGCATACGCCATACATTCGGTTTGATTTATATGATCAATGGTGTGGTAGCGAACGCATACTATGAATCGTAATGATTTCCCATATACCGCTACGCGAATTTAAATTCTGTACCCACGACGCGCGACCAGTGAAAATGTGGGAGTCCTAGCATTCGGTCCGTTACTGGAATTAGCTTCAAAATGAATATTCAATTTATTTTAAAATCTACCACATTTTTGTCGAGTGCGTGCAATATAGTCGGTTTAGTGATACAAAAGTTCCTGATTTGTGAAACCTGTTGGAATGATTTTACTGCTGCTTTTAGTGTGCTCAGGTTTGAGAAAAAAATCTTTTTTATAACCACCATTCTATATTCTTGAACTGATAATTGGGCATTTATTATAAATAAATGATGTGTCTATAATAATAATAATTATGTACACTCGTGATTGTTGAAATTCCATTTGTTTTAATAGCTACGTAAAGGACTTTTAACAGGTCCAAAGAGTCAAAGACTTACTTGAAATAACAACTGGGTAAAAAGTATGTTTATTGTTATTGGTTAAATAAAATAGGTATTTTATTTACATAGGTACATAGCGTTATTATGTCAAATGTTCTTTTTTTAGTAAATTTGTACTTCCGTATACGTAAAACACAATAAAATTAAATTTTATGACAACATAATAAAAAAAATCCATTTATTACAGACTCAAAACATTTTTTTTGGAGTCTGTATCAATTTCATAACGCAATGGTATAATGCTGACCATAGTTTCCCCCTAATCCTAGTAATCTGATTTATATGATGTCAGATGTAGGTACCTACTAAATATCTATTTCGGTAATAAATACAGAAATCATCAAGTGTATGATCTTACACTTTTCGTATAGGTACCTATTTAGGCATACATTCTATACAGAATACTTTAAAGAATTGTCCACAACACCGAAGCCAATAAAAGGTTCTTGAAACTTTCTTTGCATGTCAATTCGCAGATATGAATCTCAATTCTATTTATATGGGAGTCACTCGAGCGGTATGACATGTGACTACCAACCAACTCTTCAGCCGGATATTTTCTATCCCAAAATGTAGTAGGTACGTACTCGAATCTATGCCATCAAGGTACGAGTTTGCTACATCTTCTAGAAGTTATGTACACCATTCATGTCAATCTGATGTTTAATAGTAACTCCAAGTAACATTAAAAACTCAGGAGTCACTTCAGTGACTACATAATTTATACTTACCTAATACTTTTATTTGAAGCGACCATATTAGTCCTCTTTAGTAGCAACGCATCAATGTATGACATCAAAATAGGACTTCTAGCCTATTTGAGATAACATGGATGTTCATGGTTACCATTAGCAGGCCTAGACGTTTGTTAGCTGTTAGCTATGGTTGTTCAGTAATGTGTTTTTATCCATTTTAACGGTCGCATTCCTCCACAATAAATTGCGATTATACTATGAAAGTAAACGAATTGACTAAATAGGCGGTATTGATATTATTAGGAAACGTATTTTTTCCATTGTAAATCTAAGTCTAGTCATTCGCCAAGTTAAGTTAGGTCTTTGGCAATGTTTTAATGAGTCAGTAGGGGAAAGTAGTACCAGGTCTGCAAGTTGAAATCAAGTCGCCATTATATTCTAATTACTACGTCTGGAGTTGTAATGGAAAGTTGTCGTAGATCAGTTCTTCTGAATAAGATACTATACTCGTATATAAAACAAAATACGCAAGATAGATCTCAATTTCAAATATTTGTTTACTAAACATTTTCGTTGCGACGTGCTATGTAGCGAGTTCTGTATTGCGCTGAGATCAATTTCTAGTTTACTTTGCTCTCCGCGACATACTCGTAGTTAGGTACTTAGCTGAGTGCACGTTGCAATTTCTACAATTTCAAACACTTGTACGTGAATTTGTAGTTAGGTATTAAAACCTATTAAGCAACATTAATATAAGCAAGCAATATTTTGCATAGACATTCATTATTTTCATTCACAGTTTCATTCATATCTGTCAGCAAATAGGTATAAGTAGGTACACAGATTTAAGTTTTTTTTTTGTTCAAATATTTATTTTTGTACTATTTTGCATTCTAATTGTAATATATTGGACTCGTCAAGACGAATCATATCCTCCACTCCACCTCTACGTTCCTAAAGTAGTCTAAAATTCAAACGTCTCTAAAGTAGGTAAAAACCACGATCAAAGATTCAGTTACAAAGTT
>DWAV01000468.1:0-19712 GCA_018231305.1 Noctuana lactifera
AAGTTCGTGGAGGGCCGTCCTCCACGGGGCGGGGCGGGTATGTGACGCGCCATTTGGCCCATTTGACGGCAGTTTACTACGAGGCGTGCTCGCGTGCGATACTCTGTCAAGCTGGAGTGCCCCGTGGGTCCAGTATGCTTAGACAATTTGAGAGTTTCCGACGGTCCCGCGACGATGACCCTACGCCCGGTCGGCGAAGTGGGTGCTCGCTCCGAACCTTCGCTTCTCCGCTTACTTGACACTGACAAGAGTGGTCAATTAAGTCGCGCTCGTGATCGCCTTTCCTCTTTCTGTAAAAAATTACGCCGCACCATCAGTGAGTTTCAATTATCTCATAGCAAAAAGAGTCGCGTTCCTGGATTTTTGCTATTTTTCTACTCGCCACATAATTGTGCTTATTCAGTATTACATTATTTAAGTTACATGTTTATTTTGTATTGTATCTCACATGTATATTCTCTTCAATGTCCTAATGCTGCTTTTGTGTTTTGCCGCGACTCAGGCGACGTGGATACTCCTAAAAAGGCCGAGCTGGGTTTGGAAAAGAAGGCTGGAGCCTCGCATCGTAAGTGCTAGATGTGGCCCAAATCATTAGCTCGATTTTAGTGTTTTTTACCTTCACATTTCCATACTGTTTCACATTTTAATGCGACAATCCCCCTACACGAATTAAAAATAAATGAAACCCTGTTTAAACCGTATCAATCGTGTTGGAGGATTATCGCACCAGTCATAATCCGTTTACTGTCATCTCATTTGTCTTCGTACTAGATCGGTGTCGTATTTAAGTTTAGTTTTTTTTTGATTGAGTTGTATTTATTAAATAAATAGATTTGATGTTGTAGTGTAATATTGAAGAAACGTAATAGGTAAACAAAACAAAATTTTATTCAATCGGAGTATCTATATCTATACTATATCTATGTTAATTATTAATTAATTAAATAGTATATTGCTAAAATTTTTAAACATGGCTAATTTTTATAAATATCCGAAATAAAATCTTCTAAGAGCTTCTTCTCTGTTTCAGAAAAAATATTTTTAATGACAACGTTTTAGATTAAATGGGAAGTGTTAGTCGTGGCATAATTTAAATGTAGTGCGGTCAAATTACCTACATGCTAAAATAAAATAGACAAAGAAACTAAATTAATGAACGGATATTTGTAAATAGATTAGAATATCAAGATCAAGTGAAAAGAAAATAATTATTGTTTGTTTTATAAAATACTTACTGATTTCAATATGCACCATTAATTTAGGAAAGTGTCTAGAAATTTAGATAAACTACGCTTAAATATTACTATTTAAAACACACCGTTTAAGGGGTCAGTGCAAAAGAGAAATAGTACCTACTGCATTCTCCAACTAAATTATTTTATAAACTTAGGAGTAAATAATAAATTAAGTACAACAAGATTGTAAATTTATGAATGGTTTTGCATGCACGGGTGGTCAAGTTTGTGCTGACCCTAAGCTACGAACGTTAAAAATATCATCATCTTCATATTAAATATTTACAATTCTCTATGTTTGTGTGTAGTTCTTCTTATATGTGCACTTGGAGAATTTTCTTTCACGCTTCATTTTTACTTTTAAAAAAAGTGTAAGTCTATTAAAGTTACCAATATGCATGTTATTAGAAGTGATGTTAACGGAAAATCAATCATTGGTAGTAGAAAGCTGGGTGGTTGCCGCACCCATATTGCCTATGGCGTTTTTACTGGACACAAGCCCATGTAAACCCTAACGTATTACACCCCTTGTTTATCATCAGAAGGTATGTTTGTATAGGAAATGTACACACTTCGTTTTCTTTATAGTCATAATGTTTCTTGACATTTTTAACTTGACGCCAATTAACTTAATTAACCGTATTAAACAAATGGATAAAGCGTAATAAAATGTGTAATTATGCTTTTAATCGAGTAAAATGTTTGAGTGAGTTTTATTTCCAGTTAAAATATTGCACATATTTTTGAGATGGAACTACATATTTATTATTTTATCTCGTACTATGTCCCTAACTGTTTTGCACCTGCTGCGTTTTATTAGCATAGCGTGTCAGGGTGACTATATTACAAGATCAGAATGTATAATTAGTAATTTAAAGAATTCATCATCTGCTGCGCAGGACTTATTGAAAATTTTAAAAAGCGTGAAACACTACATTTAAATAACACGTTCTTTACAAAGTGAAAAGAAACTGCCAATTACTTTTGTTGATCGTCCGTCACATTTAAACACACGTGGTACACTTTACAGGCATGTGACTAGTGTATTAGCGTGATGGTGTGTCTTAAACGAATTTTGATTATAAGTGTATATTTTAAATTCCAATATTCTTTTACTGATGAGCATGAAATTGTGCGTAAGTTTATTATTATTAGCACGAATAGTCACCTGCCGTTCGAAATTTCACAACCGGGGAACTGTCACTGGTAAACTAATGTTTGAATACTTGTTAATTAACCCGGCGGATTTTTTATTTTTAGTCACGTGATTTTGTTTTCTGATACAGTTTTTTTAGCTTAACGGTGGACCAATAGAAGCGTGGTAGAGTATATGTACAGACTCTTATCTAAAGATAAATGTATTTGCTCTGAATAGTTCGGTTACAGGAAGTTATAATACAAATGTTCATAGAATGCTATTGAGATTTATACAAAATATGCAAATGTCACACACAGTTACAAGTTAAAACAATAAATTAATTCAAGTAATTTCAATAACTATGTTTTATAGGTACGTAATCTAAAAATTGATTTACATTATAATTATGTATTTGACTATATGTAATACACCGATGTCAAAAGGAATTTTTAAGAGTTATTCTGAATTTATTTTCTAGTAATTTTTATATGTGGTCCGGTAAGTTATTAAACGCCAGTTAATTAAGTTGGAGCCATGAAGTATGGTCGTGGTCTATACAAAAACTAGTCTGAATGTTTTTACGTGGCCTCGCGGAGCACCTTTTGCAAAGCTAAATAGCTTATTCATTTATTCACTGGTCAGATATCCTTTAAAAAAAACGCATAACTTAGTGAAAAAGCGCTCCTCTATATTATGTCCTATCTAACGGATGGCGTAGTGGTTGTGGAGTCGACTGGTCTGGCCATTGTGATGTTCTTGACTACGGGATGAGACTTACGGAATCTTAACTTAGTAGCGTTCGTGTTTAATTTTCATTTGTTTCATCAGAGCGGTTACTCACTTTGACAATTTATTACCTACTACATAATTTTTCTTTTAATCAAAAACGTTTTATCACATATACGAAGTCGTCTTCGTATAATATCAAATCATCAAAGTTAGCTTAAGGACTTTTATCGTAATCAAATATAAGTTATTTAAATACGGTTCATTGCGATTTTGGGTATTTAACCTCTATGAATAGCGACTAACTAGCGAAAGACTGTTTATTTTATACCAAAATACCTGAATTGCTTTACATCGTTTAGTACCTATCGTAAGTCGTGATTCTATAATATTAAGTATTTCCTTCAAAACAGTTTTTTTGTGCCGCATAGTCGATTTTATTTTATGATATTTAATTATTTACCAAAAAAATCTAAAACATTTGTCTCAAATGTAATTTTTTTTAATCCACTGCAGGAATAATTGTTAGAATTTGATTTCTTTAAACTCTACCTTTTATGTATTATTGAGAAAACATAAGTAACCATTCAATCAATGAGGTAACCTCGCCTTGGTACTGAAGCCAACTACACTAAAGCGCACTTTATAAAAACGTAATAGCAACAGTATGCTTTTGGCGAGATAATACATAATATTATTTCTTTCTAAGCGATCACTAAATACGACCCTGAAGTTCAGGAAAAAACGTTTTGTACAGAACAAGGATTTTTGTTTAAAAATTAATCTTTGATAAAAATCGCACTGAGGCTATAAAGCGTGGCCTTATAATATATTTAGGTTTTTCTTGCTTCGGGAGCCAAAATCTGCTATTTTACAACCATGATGGCTTTACAATAACGCCAATATTACATACACCACCACAATCGTCTTGTAATTGAATTACGTTGATATAGTGAATAGCAATAAATAAATAATGCTTTACACTCACAGCCCCACACTAGGATTCCCTGTGTCATGGGTGCCATGTACACACACAAAGACAAATTCACAAACACCCAGACCGGGAACAGAATCTAAATTCATCATATAAATTTCTGCCCCGCCGGGGATTGAACCCGGGACCCTTCGAATGAAACTATTACTAATTTTAGACGATTATTAACAAAGTTTTATAGTTAAAACTATTTTTAAATGTTAATAACAATTTGTTTGTCATTTAATTTTTGTCAACTGGTGTTGTTTTTATAATTTCAGTTCTTAATAGTACCTATTAAACACTTTTTGATAAATTTATGATAGTGTATAAAGTGTACGATCACGGAGGCCTGTTACCTGCTGTTTTATTATTAATACCGCAGAAGTGTGCCACTAGCCTCTGAAGTAGCCCATTCTACTGCAAATGGGGGTGACGTTACGCGCGTTGACATTTTACTCAAAGAGGAAGAATGGACGATAAACCAAGGGTGTTTTTCATAACGTTTTTTAAAAATGAGTCGAAATTCTCAATAAGCAATGTCTTATTAACTGTTCGTTATTATTATGAATAATTGTTAAGTTAAGCTTATTCGCAATCTATTATTTTTGCGTGTAGCTATTTTATTATGGATATCAAAAACCGTGACTACGAATTCTTGACCCATATACGTATAAATTAAAATGTACAAATAGATTTTTTTTATTCATTTCATTGAACTTATTAAATAGAATTATTTTGTTACAAGTAACTATGTACATACAAATTTCAATATCATGAATGATTCTGATAATTATTTCAATGTAGAAGACTAGTTTTGCAATAATAATATTATTTCACATCTAATAGGTAATTTATCGAATATTGAAATATTTATTACAATAATTTTATTGTACAATGGGCCGAGTGAACCAAATGAAAAAATTATGTAACCTGAGAAACCAATTTTAGAATAGGCAATGCCATCGTTGGCCTAGTCTTGGAAATAAAATTATGTTAGTCGATAATACAAAGTACACAACGAGGTATCGAAATATAAAAAAATTTACCTCAGTGGGTAAAAAATGATGACTAACGTGGTATTTGCAGGCAAGGACGGCTCGAAGGTGACGACTGTTGTAGCGACGCCGGGGCAGGGCCCCGACCGGCCGCAGGAGGTGAGCTATGCGGACATGAAGCTCATAGGCAATGGCAGCTTCGGCGTCGTCTACCAGGCCAAACTATGTGATACCGGCGAGCTCATTGCGATCAAAAAGGTGCTCCAGGACAAAAGGTTTAAGGTAACATATTATAAATATAATTATTCTATAAATCGTTAAAACATTCCACTTCGCGGAAAATTCTTTTCTATTGGCCTAAGTAGTATTTCAATAAACCAAATATTATATATTTCGAAACCGGCCTTTATTAATTTAATTGAGAAAAATTAAATAAAAATTTGTGTTTCCACCACCACGAGTACTTATCCCATTTTACCCGTTTGGCGATGTATTTCGAAATCGTGTAATAATACTATTTTATTTAGTAATCGGAATTTTGAAGAAATTGATTTTGTAATATAACAAACACACACAGACTCAATAGGAATAAATAATTTTATTTTTATTATAATAATTATATTCTTTATATTCCAGAACCGAGAACTTCAAATTATGCGGCGACTGGAGCATTGTAACATTGTCAAATTGAAATTCTTCTTTTACTCCAGCGGAGAAAAGGTACTGATTGTATTAGCATTTTAATTAACACTTAATATCACTTTACTTGGTTTCAATAGCATTTATGTTTTATAGTCAAAATAATGATAGCTGTATTGTAATAAGGGTTTATGTTTATGTTTTATCTGAGGAAAGGTGGCAGTGCCCGTGGCGGTTAGCTCACTACTAAACACCATGCAGTCTCTAGATGTCACAGTATGTCTAAAGTACCAATAAAATTCTTACGCTAGTGTGCTAACGCACAATTACGTTCATGTGAATTATGGCAAGGGTTACCGATTTATATCTTGAAGTAATGTGATTTATACAAATTCAATTACACGTAAGCAAATTTATCACACAATCATGAACATTTTAATAGTTATCGGTCGGTGACCTAAAGTGCCTTATATTATAAGCAAATGTGTGAATCCTTTGACTCAAGATACGGATGTTAGAAATTTCATAAATAAATAATAAATCATATCATTGGTTACGAGCTTTTATTTTGAAATCGGTTCAAGCTCTGGGTTTGAATCATTATCACTGCCATCTTTACGAAAGAGCACTTGGTGTCAAATCATTTGAATGACTTTGTTTTAATAGCAAATGTTGCTTGTTTGTTTCATTTCTGTGTGACTTTTGGGTCTAACTAACAGCTTTGATATTCTGTGCAATTATTTTTCATAATTAAACATCTTAATTAAGCGCGGATAAATAATATACCCGAAGTCCTGAATAAATATATCCATTTATAAAATTTCATTTTGAAGATAAAAATTACTAAATCTCTGTGTAATATTTGAGTTCAATGTGTTCGTTGTCTTCAAAATTTCCATAGGATTTATTCGACCAAAGTTCAAAATGTGATTTTATCACAATATACCTACTTAAAGTGTGAATTGTAAATTAGCTCTTACATATCTCTAACATACACGTGTAAACCCGTATCAAAAGTCTATTCATTCCAATTCTAAATCTTGTCGAAAATTTAAATAAATATCTGTATATAATATCGATTTTTAGACTCGTTTATTATGACTTATGGGTTCTCATAGTTTATGTACTCGGGCCAAATATAGTCTTAAATATGAATTAATAATCATAGAGCTTTTCAAGCGTGAATCGTTTTAAAACAGTTTTATTAGCTTCATCTATAAGTAACGGAATCTTTGAACGTTTATAAAATTTCACTCATTTTGAGATGTCGAATTTAATTGAAAGCAACTTACTTAGCAAGGATCGATGCCTAAACAATAATAAATTATATAGGTATATCGGAGGTGAACCGATGAGGGAGTGAAGAGGTGGATGGTGGAAATTTTCAATGGCTAGTCTCTACTACTTAGCCTCTCAAGTTTGCGATAGTAATATGATTCATTCAGAGTAGTCCAATATATTAGTCTTGGTGTCAAGGATCTATTGGAAGAGTGTGAAGGTGGCCCTCCTAGTACATTTCTCGACTTTGGGCTCATATACTCGTATTATGATTCGTAGTTTATTCGTAACAATTATATAAAAACACATTATTAGGTACTTATATATTTTTCTGTTAAGGTTTTGCAATCTTTAAACTTATTATTCAGTATACGCTAACCTTTACCTCGGCCGATTACTATCACGAGTTTTTCTATTGTATTAAATGTATGTCACACGTGGACGTCCTTTTTGAAGCAGGTAACTTATTTCTTGTGATATTGTAATGGAAAAACAATTTTGTATTTTATAATTTGTTTATAATAATAAAACTATAATTGCTTTTTGATCTAAGAAGTGGAAATTGTACCCAAAACGTCGTCTGTTCATATATCTAACATAGCCCTGTACTTTTTTACTGTACTACTGAAAAAGGGAATCACGCCATATATGCAATATCGTGATAATGACTTTTAATATTAACTGTCTAAAACGAACGTGTTCGAATGAATGACGTTCCTGTTTAGAATTTCGTAAATAAATAAAAATTTTAGCATTGGCATTGGTATTAATATGTTTATAATATGACCAAAAGAAATTATTTATACGCGTTTTGTATATGTATATACATTATTAGGATTGTTTCCTGTATATATTCATATATTAGGTATACAAGTCACATACGTATTGTAGTTCAAGGTTTAAAATCGCAGCACTTAACGCACAGGAGCCAAAAAGCCTTTGGGCGTGTGCCAATCTGATACATTAGCTTGTGTGAGCCTGTGTACACTAACCTTTGTCACGGTAGTCGGAATCTTAATTGCTTTTATCCTCTTCTTTATCTTCTTCAAATTAGATATTGTAACTCTATTTAAATTACTATTAGTGATCGCAGTTTAAGCCTAAATTATTTATTATTTCCTAAATGCTCCATTCTTATTTATTGGAGATTGAAAACATAAAATATTTACGTAAATAATTGATCTTGAGATGTTTGTTATAGCTTAGGTTATATTATTAGAATAACCACGAGGATAGGAGTATAGGGTTAATTTCCTGTGTGTTTTTTTACTTGCAGAAGGACGAAGTGTACCTGAATTTGGTGCTGGAGTATATACCCGAGACGGTGTATAAAGTTGCACGTCATTACTCCAAAGATGAACAAACCATACCCATTAGTTTTATAAAGGTCAGTACAAAAAAAATGCTATTTTTTGTTGGCGGTCTCATTATCTATACTAATATTATAAAGAGGAAAGATTTGCTTGTTTGTTTGTTTGTATTGAATAGGCTTCGATTTTGCTGGCACTCTATTAATGCTCTCTGACTTTACCCAAACACATATTATGAGAATCTTTTGTCTCAGTACTTATCAAGACAAGACGAGCTGTCTCCCTCAATAGGGTTTACTGTTATACTTGTTTATAAATATACTAGCGACCCACCCCGGCTTCGCACGGGTGCAATGCTGATACAAAATACACTACAGAAAAACTGTGAATGTTTATACATAAAAATATTCCTCTTCAATCACTCTATCGATTAAAAAAAACCGCATCAAAATCCGTTGCGTAGTTTTAAAGATTTAAGAATACATAGGGATAGAGAAAGCAACTTTGTTTTATACTATGTAGTGATAGTGTAGAAGAAGTACAATATTATAGTCAGACGAACGTTAATTATTTCGCTTGTCAACATCTGGCTAGATGCTAATTATTTGAATGTATTATCTTCTGGTACACTGTAGCCTTGCTATATTTGAACATTTTATGTTTATGTTCAACATAAACATATAGGGCATTCACAGATCTTTTAAGTTACCACTAGATATTTAAGACAACATTTCTTGGTATGATTCGATACTATTGTGTTAAATTAGATTAGATATAGATAGTGTAGATGTTACCTTTGTGCGGCGTAAGGTGCTTAAAAAGGCATCGGAAGTATTTTTTGCACTTATTAAAAGTGTCTCAATTTAGTTTCTATTCCTATACAAGACTTTCCTTTGTAAACTAATGTCTATATAATTTGTCCTCGGCAGCTGTATATGTATCAGTTATTCCGGAGCCTCGCTTACATCCACTCCTTGGGCATCTGCCACCGGGACATCAAGCCTCAAAATCTGCTGTTGGACCCCAAGACGGGCGTTTTGAAGCTGTGCGACTTCGGTTCCGCGAAGCACCTCGTACGCGGCGAACCTAACGTGTCGTACATCTGCTCGCGGTACTACCGCGCCCCTGAGCTCATTTTCGGCGCGATCGATTACACCACAAAGATTGGTAAGTCAATGTTATGCACGTGTACTAAGCAATTCTTCAGATCGCGCTTGGTATTGCACTGAGTGCAATAATAATGAATAGTTTTATTTTATGGAAGTATGTATTCCACCAATTCGCATTGGAGCAGCGTGGTGGAGTATGATCCAGGCCTTCCTCGGTTGTGTGGAAAGACCCGTGCCCCGCAGTGGGACATAAAAAGGGTTGAAACTACAATTTTATAAGTTATAAAAATAGAGCGAATTAGTTTTAATTAAAAGTAACATTGAATTTTGAAGAGCAAAAAAAACAACTAATTATCTTATAACTACAATGTATATGTTTTTGCTTGTGTATCGCAGCAAGATCAGAGCAAGCATCACAAGGTTCTTACTCTCTCACACACATATAATGTGAATGTACGTTTGGCAGATGTGTGGAGCGCAGGTTGCGTGGTGGCGGAGCTATTGTTGGGGCAGCCAATATTCCCAGGCGATTCGGGCGTCGATCAGCTGGTTGAGATCATCAAGGTAATCCAACAGACAAGGTTTATTCGTATTAAATTCACGGCCCGTACACTATACACCATGCTTATACCATGGCGTAACACAAATGTATGTGTACAAAAAAATATATATATCATTATATCAAATTGTTTTTGAGAATCATTTAAGAATTCATTCATGATTAATCACTTCACCTATTTGTTATCTGATTAATTTATTTACACACAATTGTTAAAAAAAATACAAGGTATAATATTTGAGTTTAAGCGTATTATTTATTTCAAAAGAAATCTCTCCCAGCAGACCCGCAAAAGGAAAGTCGTTGAAAAGGTAAAGGAAACTTAGTGCACACAGACATTTAAATAAATAATTACATATACCTACCTACATACCACACATTCATACATACATGCAAATAAGTGTTACATATTAGTTTGACAAAATATACCTATTCGGTATACATATATTACTTATGTCGGTTGCATATGAATGGTTTCGCATGGCGTGAAATCGAGGTCGGCGAGGCAAGGCTGCTGTCGTCAATGTCAGGGCTGTGTAACAATGTTGACGTATTTACGATCTATGTTGCCTGGTTGTCTCCTACAATAGATAATTTCGTTAGTATCCGTTATTTTCGGAAAATTTGTAAGGTATTGAAAATTCACATCTAAACAATATTTTAACACACTGTTATTATTAAAAAGTGAGATACATAATATTTCAAAACTAGGACACATTATAATGGTATTATATTTGGATGTTATACTACACAAAATGTTTTTTTTTGCAGGTACTGGGTACACCGACACGAGAACAAATTCGCGAGATGAATCCCAATTATACAGAATTCAAATTTCCCCAAATCAAGAGCCATCCTTGGGCTAAGGTAAGCAAACACTGTAAACTCTAATGATTCAAAATTGAAGTATAACTTCATGGCATCGTTCATTAAATTTATTATAAGTTCCATAGATCCTCACTTTCGTAGTGAAGTAACAGTTTATATGCTTAAATACACACTTAAAGTCTCACACACACAAATACCTTTCGGATTATTGAACATAGTAAGAACTATGATAATAGGTAGTGGGGTTTTCACTGTCATTTTTGTATGGTTACATCGCACACGTCATTGCAGTGTATGTTGGAGCGAATGACGATGCCCAAGTCCGCCACTGACCACCAGCGCATCAGAGTAAGCCTCGCCCGATGCCGCTCAACACTCCATAAATGCCTTCATACTATCACGCTGCTATTTCAAACATTTTTTTTAAATGCTCGCTTTAAAATTTTCGACAGAAAAATAATACTTACGAAATCTTGTCGAAAGTTAACTCATTCGTGTAAAATTATATCATGGACTTGTTGTAGCTTTGCGTTTGTTTTGAATTAGACTAATCGGTACATTATGAAGGCATTTAGTAACAATTTATTCGTATTTTAAATATTTATAACTTACTGATAGTTGTCTCTATTTTTAACTTAACTGAACAGTTTAAGACAGCATAAATTTAAACTAAGTTTTGGTTTAAATTAATCTGTTGTTTTACTTACAGTTGCAGTAACTCTAGTAAATCTTTCAGATTGTTTTTGAATTTGGTACACATATTTCGTCTGAGATATTAAGTTAAAACATTTTGTTTAATATGTTTAAGTAGTTCGATATGAGCAAAGAAGAGTATAGTTGGTGTAACATATTTCGAAATACGAATATATTGTGTCGATCGGCATTGGCAAAATAGCCTTCGGCATGAGTTGAATATAGATCAAGACTAATGATTTGCGCCGTCTCTCACCGCAATATGTGTGTTGGTATCCAGTGTGCATTGACATTGTTACTCGTGAGTGTTTTGTTCTTTAATTGCCAATGTTCAATGTTTGACACGACTCGATACCGTGACCGTGTCTTTCTTTAGTAAATTCGCTGCAATATTTCATGTTACGACTTACTTCATTACTTAAATCATAGCTGGATTTTTATTAAGTTGAAATCATGTCATCATGGTGTTCTAACCAATAACAATGTAAATATGTTTCGAATTCATTGTTTTTGAAATATTCAAGTCACTTCAGTTGCTAACATAATTTAAAATATATGAATTGAATTTAGCAGACTAAGTAGAAATACATACATATTATGTGTAATATTAAAAATTTTAAATATATTGTATTGAAAAACTGTAAAGATAGCAACATCTGTTATCAACACACCATAAAGGCAATGCACAACTATGAGTGGGTCGCTATGTTTAGGTGTACGAGTTAAATAAAATGTTATGTTAATATCAATTAAAAGTTATAGAATAATGTTTAAAAAAATTATACATAAGTACGTAAGTACCTACGAATAAAAACATTTGTAATAATTACACATTTATGTCGAAAATCTGAACATCGCGCCTCGGAAGTGTACATATTGATTGGTGAGAAATATATAAAGTGGTTGTATCTGTGTGTAGGTGTTCCGCGCCTGCACGCCGCCGGACGCGATCTCGCTGGTGTCGCGGCTGCTGGAGTACACGCCGGGCGCGCGGCTGTCGCCGCTGCAGGCGTGCGCGCACAGCTTCTTCGACGAGCTGCGCGAGCCCGCCGCGCGCCTGCCCAACGGCCGCCCGCTGCCGCCGCTCTTCAACTTCACCGAGTACGAGCTGGCCATCCAGCCCTCGCTCAACGACTTCCTCAAGCCGCGCACCACCGCCGCCTCCTCCGACGCGCCCTCCGCCTCCGTGCTCCCCGCCGTCACGCCCGCCGTCGCCGTCGCGGACCTCGAGCCGCACGGTACTGCCCCCACGCTCCCCCTGCGCTTAGCCACCTAACAGGCTTTATTTTGTTCAAAACTATATGACGCGATAAATTCTACTTTTTTTACGATACTGCTTAAATAGCAGTTATGTATAAAATTACGTTACAAAATTAAAAGTCACTGGGCCTATGGCGCTGTAGATAAAATTTTAACTACTGTTCGAGATTGCTCATAAATTTATTCCCACAACTTAGAAATCCAGAGAGAGAGCACTAACTCTATTTACACAATATCATTTTTCATATACCTAAATAATAAAGAAATTATTTTTTATTTTTTGAATATTAAATTTAACTAAAAATTATTTCACCATTCAGTCAGCCATTTTATTATTATAAAAGAAATTGTTTCAGAAATGTAAATCCACTAAAAAAATTTTATGAGATGATGTTAACGATATTTGTAAACACTTAAGAAAACGAAAGTGCAATTCCGACGTCCGATATTGACTTTTTTTCCTCATAGGGAGGACACTTTAATAGTGTTTTTAGTTTATAAACATGTAGCGAGTTTCGGCGGAAGTAGTAAGTAGTGTGCAATGAGTAGTTGGAAGAGTAACGCAGCTGTGTGTGTCTGTTGCAGTGGAGACGGAGAGCGCGGCGAACGCGGCGGGCGCGGCGGCGGGCCCGTCGTAGGCGGCCGCCCACGCACACATCGACACTCGTTCGTATGCTACATTAGTGATAGTACTTTTCGTGTTGGCCATCGGGAAATTTATAATGCATAATAGGTGTTTTCGGCGAGTAATCGTGTGATACTGTAGTGTGATCGTCGATAAGGCTTGAGCTGCTGTAGTCGGTGAGAAGGGTAAATCCGCCGTAGATTCTTGACCGTCGCTACGTGATTACTTTGTACTTTTGTAAGCTCAAATCCTTTCTTTTCCTGTACATACCTTAAATACTGCGTTATGATGTTTATATTCGGTAAACGACAGATTGTTATCTGGATAAATTATGTTGTTTTACTCGATTCATAGTTCCCGCCTTCGTTGAGCTTCTAGAACGCCCGTCCCCCGACAAGGGCCGGAGCCCGGTGATCACAATCACTCAACCTCGGACGGGGAGTCACATGCTTGGTTCACTTAAATCACCTATTGAGAGATACTTACATGATATTGTAGTGAGGATCGTACCTTGCTTGGGCCGTGTAATCAGTAGAGAAGACATTCAGTAGTGCATTAGTATATTTATTACCGTCGGGAAGTATCACTTACTTGTGAAACTTGTACGAAGTGTATGCCTAGTGTTATATCAACGATAACTTAGCAGACGAAACATTTAATTGCATACATAAAACGCATACTTGTAAATTTTTATAACTAGCATAAACTGATCTCTCAAGATAATTTTAATATTTAATGATATCTCAGAATATTATGTATTTGTATAAACATTCAAAGAATATAAAATTTTAGATTTACTTCATATAGTTATTTGTTTATTTGGGCAACTTCTACATTTTTTATTGTGGTGTACCTTATCGTATTCAGCGCTGGATAAATGTAATGTATTTAATAGCACTGTCGATGTCCTATTGTAACATCATAGTTTTTTCGATAATAATGTATTCTATATTCAATAAATGATATTTCTGCTATGTAAAATTTGTCATTAATACACTTATTAGTAGTCATTTATAAAGAATGTTAAAATAATTAAATTCATTGTCATAGTTTTAAGTATTTGAGTAATTTTGATTTTGCACTTAAATTTGGCATACAGTTACAAATTAGGTACAAGGTGTTTTAAAACCTTAATTATTATAGACTAACAAAAATCTTATTCATGGTTTAGATGTAGCTTTAAAGCATAACCATGTCGTTTTAAATACCTCTCGCACCAGTCTTAATTAGGAGTTAGGGCCATTACTAATTGTTAGGCAGTTGTAAAGCATGATTTACGTGCTGTGTCGGTCATCCTTGACCACAGCTGAGGTCACGGTAAACTTTTACATTCACTGACATGGTCGTTTCCATCTCCTAGCAAATTGATGTCGGAGCCTATGGAGAATGTACAGCGCCAGTGTAACATTTCTGTAAGTCGATCCGACCCACAGTCATCCATCTGATGAACACTATACATGTTTGGCCAAGCGGCCTCCTTAATAATACAACACTTGTATTACTATATATATGTACTAATTACGTATAAATTTGTAGTATGTTAAGAGAATTGTAATGCGCTCGGCGCACGATTTCAAATCACACATAGTGGAGCTTAGTTGTCGTCCCTAAGGCTATTGATTTGCTGACACCTTTATAATTCGTGTAAATATATTATAATTATCTTTATGGTATGACTTGAGTAATGCGAAGCCTCGGCTGCCGCCCGCGCTTTGGCCGGGCCGGTAAGGAGTACGATAGTATAGATATGCATATTTTATTAAGTCTATCTAATATGAATTTTGTAATCGACGTTGCTTCTAAAGATCCTCTGTGTAAAAAGTTAAGACATACTAGTGACCTGAATGTTTGAAGCGATGTTATTGGAAGTCTTTATCCCACTGAATTTTCACTTTCACGTTTTGCGTGCACTACATGGGAGTTTTCCATGAAACCATACTTCAGAATGAGGTTGACTTATATAAATTATTTAAAGTATAAAGAGTTTTCTTATAACTAGTACTGTAATATTAAATTTAATAGTGAGTGAAATTTGTATTTTGTTTTAATTTGTTTTACTGAATTTGAATACATCGTAACACCCATATCGTTGTTAGTTATGAATGAAAATAACATAATTATAAAGTAAATATTAAATGAATAGTAACTGGCTTTTTATTTCATAGTCAAAATTTCTGTCCGATACGTACATAATTTTTTTTTTAATCTTGAGAAAATATTTGCCGCTATTAGATTTAGTACATATTGTATTTTACCTACAGTTTGTTGGTTAATAAAAGAATTTAAATGCTAATTACAAAGCATAATAATTTTTTATAAATATCTATTACAACTTTACAACCAAGAAAGTACTGTTATAACATGTTTTACAAAAGTAACTTTAGAAATTACATCCGATTATATAATGTAAAATAAAAATGCTTATTTTTAATTTTGCCCATCGTTTTTTTATTATTTCTTATATTAAAATATTCATTTTAATATTAAAAATGAATATGTATTCACTTCTATAAAGTTCATTCCAGCAGATTTGCTGGTTATTAAAAATAATATCTATGAATCGTTAAATAAATTGACTAAACAGTGACGTCCCAATTACGTACCTAAAGCTGTGGATCACAAGAGATACAATTGCTATAATGTAGGTACTACGAGTACGTGAGGAAAAGAATGAACCAAGGCAGACGGCGGGTGATGGATTATGCTCCAAGTCTTCGCGTAGCCTTCACTTGTGGTAATTATGGTAATTTGCCAATTAGAAGGTCATAAAAAAGGTTGCAGTGCAGGCATATTATTTATTTATGTACTCAGGATGATTGTCAAAGATTTAAATCGCTAAATATAAAAAATAACGTGTCCTAGAAAGTAGAAATTTAGACAACTTGAAAAGTTTTTGCAGAATTCTATTTTTTTTTAATTGTATTTAAAAAATCTTTCTCTGCTACATGAAATTAAATCTAACTGATAATTTATGGTTTTGCATTCTATATTCTATAAAGGTGTTTGACATACTTGACAATCTTAAATATTCTGTGTTTGACTCACTAAAATGAATTTGTCAATGTCATTATTGTACTGTGAGTACTGTCACTACTGTCATAATTTGACGTTTTCTTTGTTAGGGATTTTCCGATTTCCTTCTTTCTTATTAATAATTTTATTAATATTAACGCAGTATTTATTTAATTTTAAATATTTTGGATAAATTTTACAATATTTATAATATATCTGTTTATTTTTAATAATAAACTTTGTGGCATATCCATACTTTAAAAGTCGTTTTCACGTAATATTTGAACGTTTCAATATTCTATGAATACTATTTTCGAAAACAGGTGAAAATTGAGTTATAAAAATGCATGAAGCCTACGAAGTTACCCATCTTCTTACTGCAACGGTACAAATTGAAGCCATCGCAGCTTATGGTAAGCTAAAAATTAATAATGTTAACACTCATTAACATAATTATTATATTTAACATACCACTTAATAAGATTATTTAAATTTATAGAAGAAAATCTTTTACTGGGTACGAGGCAGGGTCATTTGTTGATGTACTCATTAACTGAAAACAATGGGAATCAGAAATATGAGCTGCAAATACTGAGATATTGCAAAAATTTCAGCAAAAAACCAATACAACAAATAGATGTTATACCAGGTTTGTACAATTTTATTTATGATATATATCTTTTTTCTTTATTGAGTTAGCTTTGCCTTTATCAAATTGTCAGAGAAATCACATTATTTCTTTTTATTCATTAGTATCCTAGTTATTGGGTGTCTATTATGTTTTAAAAATTGCTTAAATCATTGTATAGTATAATATAAACATAATTATTGTAGTTGTGTTGTATTCTATTTCAGAGGACAACTTACTGATATGTTTGACAGACAATGTTTTATCTACGTATGACATAAAAGGAGTTAATTTTCCACTAGTGAACACTTTCCCTGAAACTAAGGGTGCATCACTCTTTACTTTAGACAATAAGGTATTTATCTTAAAGTTTATAAAGTAGTAAATAAAAAAATTATAGAAATCTGTAGTTAATCTTAAGAGTTTGTACAGTAGATGCCTCATTTTTCAGAAAGTGACGATTGAATCAAATTGTATAGCATGATAAGGAATGCAATCTTGTAGCAAAAACTGTGTTTTTATTATGTTTGTAGTCTGAGTAATGATTCATCATTAAAGCTGTATTATCAAAAATACCTATCAGGGTTACTACTAGAGAATCAATGTGTCATATTAGGAAAAAATATCTTTTCATCACATTTTAATGATCCCAATAAAATTAACTTAATAATAAATAATTATAAATCATAAACATGTTTTTCAGTCCGCAACATCAATGACCGGAGAATCTAACACAGTGGTCCATTTATGCGTGGCTGTCAGAAGAAAACTTCAGCTATACTATGGGAAGAACCGGGAATTTAAAAAACATCACTTTGATTTCACTATACCCGATGTACCAAAAGTGATGACATGGGGTCAAGAATACTTATGTGTTGGGTTTAAAGGAGAATATACACTATTTGATGTAAGTATATATATTATATTTTATAGTCAATGTTTAAATAGCTGATATTGTAAAAGTTCATAGTTCATTAAATGTATTAGTTTTTTATTTAAGAGGACCTCATACTTATTTTAAATGATGTAGTCTAACAAGAGTCTTAGTTAATCTATGGATAATAATTGTAGCTTGCTTCAGGGAATCCAAAGGAACTGTTTCCCACAAGTAGCTCTAAGATGCTAGAGCCCACTATTGCTAAATATTCAGAAACATCGTTTCTTCTTGGCCGTGATAATACTTCTGTCCTAGTTGAAGAGGCGAAAGAAATTGAAATTAAGAAAACTATTAAGTGGACTGATGCTCCTATTGCTGTAGGTAAGTTTGAGGAACATTGAGGAACACTGATGCCTCTGGATGTAGAAAAACTTTATGCTGTATATTTGTGTATATTACTTATTATTTGTAGTCGGTCAGTACTGAGATGATTGACTGTTAGTGGCAAATTTCATTGCTTTGGAGGGCACATGAAGTTGTTGGTTCCGACTGTTATCTATAGTGTCCTAGTTGGAGGCCCTTTGGTAGTTTGACAAAATCCAACAAAGGTTGGCTACTGATCTCCAACATGCATTAGAGAAGCGTGATGGAGTATACTCCAGGTTTTCCCTGTTTGTGGGGAGAGACTTGTGCCCAGTGGCGGGGTAATAAAAAAGGGTTGCAGGCAAGCAAAGTGATATTATTATAGATTAATTAGAATACGGGCACTGTTCATAATTAATTTTGAAATTTACTTCATATGATAATAATCTCAAAGCAATGCTTAATAACATTTGTGATGTCATAGTTCTTATTGTAAGGGTTGCATTTTGACAGTCCATAAAAAGCATCTCAGTTGACTAGATAGCCATCTACCCTATAGGTAAATTTTAGCTATTAGAATAATAACTTATTTAAACTAATATTTTGGTACCAAGAAGTGCCATTTATGAATTTTTACTTTTTTTCAGTATGGGATGAACCATTTATACTGGGACTTTTGCAAGATCAGGTAGTAGTGCAGACAGTGGAACCAGCACTTTTTATACAAACATTATCGGAACTAAACAAAGCAAGACTGATGTATAGGTATATAAAACAAAATGTATTATTTAATATAGTATAAGTAGGAATCGTTTCTTTAGTGACATTAATGAGCTACTTTATCAAAGAAGTAATTTAGAATAGAGAGAATACAGAACCGCAATGGTATAGTATTTACCATAATGGTCCACTATTCAGAGGGTCCTGAATTTGATTTCTAGTAGGTAAAAATTTTAAATGAAGTTTGTGTATGTCCATAGTGTGAGGCGGTTTTTAAAAAGAAATATTTTATAACTACTTATTGGAAGTTAACACATTGAGCGCCAGCAGTTACTTTAACAATAGATTTTATATTGTTTGTCAGCCATTTGGCAGCCAGAGGCTGATTCTGATTGAATCTGTATGAATTTCAGATGTAAACGAGGTTTGATATTTGTGGCTTCCATTGGACAAGTGTGGTGCCTCAGTGCAATGGATGTTACAAAGCAAAGGCAGCAGTTGCTGAAAGACAAACAGTTCCAAATAGCTATAAACCTAACTGTAACTATATTTTGCATTTTTCTTATACATAATACTAAAGGCCTATCTTATATTTTACACTACTAGCTGTGCCACGCGGTTTCACCCGCGTTAAGAATAGTAACGTAATGCTTGATAGTCTATTACCTTCCTCATGAATGTAGCTATCATATACAAAAAGAATTTTTCTAATCGGTCCAGTAGTTCCTGAGATTAGCGCGT
>DWAV01000469.1:0-19707 GCA_018231305.1 Noctuana lactifera
GAGTCGCCTAGTACGTTTGACGGTTTCTCTTCTGGCGATTGTTCTGATGGGGTATTTGTATCTTCCACCTCTGGATTTGGAGCAGAACCTTGAACTGATAACAAGAATATGACATAATAATGATCAAAATGTTTTATATTTCGTTAAATAAATACAATTGAGATGTATTCAATATTTACTAAGTATGAAATTATGGAATGTAATTTATAATAATATCTAAGCTTAATGTTACATTTGCTATTAATAATATTAAGTGTATCCTATGTGTACTTATTTCTAAAATAAAATTATATCTAGTAGATACCTATAGATACAAGAAAAGTACATTAGCTAAAGATGGAAATCAAATAACAAATAGTACCTAAGTAGTTAAATTGATGGGCTATAAACTTACTTTCTTCAAGCGAACACGTTGGTGGGGCTTCCTTTCCACGCAGCACATAGTTGATATTGGTGAGTAGAGGAGACTTTCCACAGCCACAATGTTGCCCAGTAAAGTCATCCAAGTCAAGAGACCACACCATGCTTCCGCCAAGGTCCATAGCGCGTACGTACTCGGCCTTGTGATGCACCATGAAGTCGTCATCGAAAGAAACCCACTGGTCGTTGCGAGTTGCGTAGGGACCAATCCGTCCACCGGGATCACGGGATACTTTCCATCCTTGGGATCTGATACGATCGCAAATCTTTGCGTAGAAAGAAAATAAACCATTAGATGAGACTATTTGTGTAAATAAAACTATTAAAGTTGAAGAGCTAAGATGAAGACAAAGAAGAGGATACTATTCCTAAAAGACGTAAACGATGACTTTAAACTCGGCTTTACCAATTTTTCGGTACCTACCTGCGCTACAGTTACGAGTAGGTAATTGATTTAATGTCGCTGCGCGTTACCACATTTTCACTAAGTACCTAATCTCATGCAGTAGGTATAGTCTTCTAACAAATAAATAGTAAATAATAGTATAAAATTAGTAATAGCCATTCCATTGTATGATGTCATTATGGCGCCATCAAAACTTCATTCTGCGTGATAGTTTTATGTATAAAAAAGTAGAATTAGGCACCTCATAGAAAGCTAAAAATCCTCGCGCTCTGGTTTCGTCACCAGCTTCTCCGCCAGCGTAAGTAGGAGCACCGAGTCCGTTGCCAACGTTCTCCATCAACGAGTAAGACTGTCCATAAAACGGTACGCCCATAATCAACTTCTGTCTGGCAGCGCCCTTGTTTAGCCAGTAGTTCACAGTAAAGTTCTGGAATATAAAAGAAGTTGATGAGTTTTCTTGTAACAATTAATTAAGGGTTCAAAAATTTTATTGTCTACGAATAGGATACAGGATTTTTGCTTTAACCTTTGTTTTATTTGATATAAGAATAAACCTTATTTTAATTTTTTCGTTTGATTGTTATCCATTTCGACATTATTTGGTAAGAAATATAATAAATATCATTTTATACATATATTGACTTAGAATCTAAACATTTAAGGCTTTGTCGGCGTGTTAATTTTCATCACTCACCACATTGAAGGTGGTATCGTCGTCCATCTCATGAGTGTACATAGGAGCTACATGTCCCGTCTTCTGGTCCCATTGACCATGGTAATCGTAAGTCATTAATGCAATCCAATCTAAATTCCTGGAGAGGACGGGGACGTCATATGCTGAAAAGATATTTTCAGTATTTATCTTATAATTTGAACACAACTTAGTCTAAAAAGTAATAAAAAAATCAAAAATAAAAATGTTTTAGTTTATACATAGTTATAGACTGCAATAAAAGGTGACGGTTTTGTAATAATATTTACCAAGATCAATAACTCGTTTACTCGCAGAAACGGCAGCAGATAGAAGAAGACCTTTAGGAGCAAATGCCGTGCGTAGTTCCTTTACGAGATCTGCAAAACCTTGTTTGTCTGAGCTTGGACCTTTCTCACATTCCACCTAGAACAAGCATCGTTGTTAAGATATGGATTTTTATATTGTTTTCAGATTTTCGCAAAACTTTAATTTTCATCATTCATCAATTTGTTACAATAGCCATAAATTGATTGTGAGTATAACAAATGCTCAATTTAATTACTATGATACTAATTCAATTGTTTATCACAAATGGATTATAATAAATTGCTAAGCATATGAAATTGTACTCACTTGCCAACATCTTGGGTACTCCCAGTCCAAGTCCAGTCCGTCAAATTCATACTGTTCGAGAAAATCGAGAGCGTGTACGATGAACTTTCTCCTGGCAGAGGGGTTGTTCACAAGTCTCGAGTATTTGTCACCTGCTGAGTCGTTCCAGCCTCCCAAACCGAGAACAACTCTTACTCCGCGGGTTTTTAGAGCTACCACTTTTTCGTAGAATTCTGTTAAATAACTCACATATTAATTCTTAATCCCAATCTGATGCGTCCTATGGACAATTGTCTATCGTACGTTAAAACTGTCCAATCTCAAATAGGATAGAGGTTCAATCTTGAATGAAACTCGTGAGGACCAAGATGAATAATAATTAACAAAAGACAAAGTAAACTCTTTTCCGAAAATAAAATATTTTCGGCATCCTGCACTTCATCAACCGAAACCGTATCTAAAGCAGAACATTGTAATAACAAAATACATTAGACACTAAAAGAAACGCAAATGAAGGTAATAAAAAAACTTACTGTTTTCGACATCAAGGGAAGTGTCGTGTGGCTTAATTACTAGCTTGTTGCTATCAAGGACGGCAAAGGCGTACACAATATGCGTGCAGAGTGATGGATCGATGTCTTCCGGAGTGTACTTGCCAGATCCCGATCTAAAGAATTAAAATAATGAAGATACAAAAAATGATACTTCTCTATGAAAGCCATAAAAAAAAAGGAAACCAATAGATAAAGTACCTATACCAAGCCCAGTTTGTGTAATAACAAACTACTTTGTAACGTTCTTCTTCTATGGGATCTGCTAAAACAGGCGACGCTGTGGTAGTAGTTGGTCGTGCTGTGGTTGGCCTAGCTGAAGGTCTATGGGTAGGTCTTTGTGTAGGTTTAGTTGATGGTTTTGTATAACCAGGTCTAACTTCAATGTCTTCTAAATCATCGTCTATATCGATCGGCTGTTGCACTACAGGTTTAGTTTCAATAGTCTGTTCATCCATGCTTGAGTCTAAAAAGCTGTTCTTGATTGCGTTCATTAGTGGATATTTTCCTTGATTACACCTAAAAATTGAATTACAAATTTATATACATGGTATCATTTTGACTTTGACTGTAATAGAATAGCTTGACAGCCCATTTCGATTGACATAGTAGAGCGATCTCCTATTATTTGTTTAATTTGTTATGCTGTTAAGTAAAGTACCTGTTCTGGAAATCATCAAGATCTAACGCCCAAACCATGCCACCAGCCAAGTTTAATGACTTGATGAAATTGACTTTCTTCTTTATGATTTCTGTGTCGTCAAAGGACACCCATTGGCTGCCTTTAAATGCAAATGGACCCATACGTTGTCGAGGATCTTTCACTACCATCCAATTACGTTCTTTAATTCGTTCACAAATCTAAAATGATAGTAAAATATCTTAGATAACTTATAATGGTAAACAAAAAATAATGTCGAATAACCATGAGCCTTACGGTTTATTGATTTAAATTGTAAAGATCCATAAAAGGCATTGTTGACTGCACTGACAAGAAACCAGTGGTAGTGTCAGTGGTTTTCCAGGAATATGATAACAAAGGAATATTTTAAACGCTTCAACTATCTGTCCCAATTATCGTATCTCGTTAGGTCTCCCTTGATTGTAAGGACTCGACATCTTGCCTTGAAATTAGAGTTCTTACCTCGTAATAAGCCAAGAAGCCATTAGCTCTCGTGTATTCACCAGCGTCTCCACCAGCTATAGCGGGAACGTTTAGACCAACTTTGTTTCTGGTGCTGTGCGATGAAGAACCCCATCGGGAACCAAGGGTGAACGTTTGACCGTAAAGTGGAATACCCATTATGAGCTTTGACGATGGAGCACCCTTCTCCATCCAATAATGCATTGTATAGTTCTGTGGGTTATAAGAATGTTATTTGATCAACTAAAACTCGAAAAAGCGATGTTTTATTCTTTGAGTTAGTTTAATATTAAAACGAACATGACCTCTATTGTATTTCAATTCTAATTGTAGTAGGTGTAAGATAGTAGCTACTCGTAAATTGCAAATAAATTAAATTTTAAAGTTAATTTTTTTATATGATACAAACACACAAAAAATGTTCGCATTATGGTCAAAGAATTAGAGGTTTTGAGCTACATTGTATAATACACCCGTCAATAACTCAAGACCAAAACAGAGATATACCCACTCATTCCATCCATCCATTCCAGGAAGGTCTAAATACTTGGTCTAGCTCCTAAAGTAATGGGTACTCAATTATTTACTTACAGCATTAAAGTATGTATAATCATCTTCAGGGTGATAGTACAACGGAGCAACATGTCCAGTTTTCATGTCCCATTGTCCGTGATAGTCGTACGTCATGACTGCTATCCAGTCCAAGTGTCGTGCAAGTATTGGCACGTCATATCCGGCGTCAATCACCATCTTACTTGGTGATACTGCTGAAGACAGTAGAAGACCTTTGGGTTTCAACACTGCTGATAGTTCTCTTACTAGATCCGCGAAACCTTCTTTATCAGAGTCTGGTCCTTTCGAGCAGTCCACCTAGAATAAAATATATAGATAGACCGGTACTTAATTCAACTGAGAATATTAATTTCAGACGTATTCTGATTATAATAACAAAATTGATGGTCATGATTATTTGTTGAACAGAATAGAATCTAGAGTATTTTGTTGAAAAATATCAAAGACCACATATGATTAAAATATAGCAGACTGGCATGTATATACTCATAATTATGTTCAACACTAATCTAACCTGCCAACACTTAGGATATTCCCAGTCGAGGTCCAGTCCATCAAATCCGTGTTTCTCAATAAATTGTACTGCGTGTCGGACAAAGTTGGCACGTGCTTCAGGACTATTTACTAATCTCGAATATTTGTCTCCAACTGAATCCTTCCAACCTCCAATTGCTATAGATACTTTAGCTCCGTATTTCTTGTATTCAACCACACGTTCATAGAAACCTGTTAATTAGAAGTAAAATTAATTATTATTCTTTATACTTGCATGCAAGATAAAGAAGTCTGGTGGTGTGGCACTTATTTAAATTAGATTTTTTTTTATAAGATTATAATACCGTATGCGATATTACACTGTTAAAATTTACAAACATTTGTTTGTAAATAAGTTTATGGTTTATCACTCACGATTATCATAGTCCGCCCAAGGGTCATGTGCAGTGATAACCCCGTTCTCAAGAACGGCGAATCCATATACGATGTGAGTACAGAGCGAAGGGTCGATGTCTTCAGGGCTGTACTTGCCAAGACCGGGGCGGTACCATGCCCAGTTGGTGAAGTAACATACAAGCTTGTAGCGAGCTGAAATTCATAAGCATTGATAAAATTTAAAGGTAAATCTAAACCAGTGCATTGGTGCGTCAATAAATTATATTCAGCATTCCTTTTTTTTAAGTGATGGCCAATGTAAATAAGAAAGTCGTGACATGAAATTCAGCGCTAATAACAGAGGCTTAAAATAAATATGAAATTGCTAGAACTATTACATGGTAACAAATTTTCTTCCCAGAAAGCAATACAAAATGTCTACACACGTTTTGTTACGTCCAGATCCCCAGAGTTCTATCGCAAATTAAATGGCCTTTCTATAAGATTGCAGAAATACAAATTTGAAATTGTAAAAGTCCAATAGCGGTCACTTACTATTTAATAGCGCAGGTCTTGATTCTGGACCAATAGCAATAGGTGATGTAGCAACAGGCTTCTGCGGTCGCTGAATCTCTAAATCTTCAGTGTCAGGGTCTGGAAGTGGATTTTCAGCAGGCGATGGTTCCAGGAAAGATGGCGTGGACGTCGTTGTGGTTGTGGTCGTCGTCGTGGTAACTTTTTTAACCTTACATTTAGCGCTATTGGGCCAATCGCAAATTTGTTTATCCTGTAATAAATATTCGAAATCGGTACTTGTATGATATTCAGATCAGTGTCAAAAGTCGAAAGTATTCAGAAGTAAAATATATTTAAAAAGTTTTAACGTAATCATACTTGATTCCAGTGCAGGCCGGCGGCACAAGCGAATTCTTCGAATTTTCCAAAAAGACAATGTCTGTAACGAGTACAGTCGGTTGGATCCATAGCGTACTGTCCATTCTCGCAGAACGCTGTTAAAGGAGAACCGAAAATTAAGAATAAAACTTTATCAACGACTAAAACTTTTCGCAGCAGGAGAATAAGTCATGATAAGAATATTATTTCCTAACCCGTAAATCTAAAAGTTATAAATGTCAAGTTACAAAGATATCAGATAGGAAGCTTATAACATACATTGCTAAAAAAACATAATATCTGAACTTAGACCACATATTATTATAAAGATATTTACTTGAAACTTCCTGGATCTGCATCATATCGGGTTTGCTAGCATCAGTGATAGCTGCGGAGGTAACTTGTCTTCGATCAGTGCAAGAGCTAGCAGAGGGGAAGTCACATTGAGAGTGATCCTGCCGCCAGACAAGGCCAGGAGCACAGCTCTGTGTGATGAGCACATTGTTCACGCATACGTAGAACTTGTCGCAGCGTGGGTGTGCGTGGTAGGTGCCGGTCACACAACGCTGTAAGCAGAATAATTGCATTCAGTTTTTTATTGAATATTTTGTTACTTGACCGCACTTGTCCGAATGCAAAAATCTCTGGATAAATTGTTCGTATCAGTATAACCAAAATACAAATAATATCTTACTAGGAAGTACTAGTGATTTTATCTTTGATACTAAGGTAGATAGATCCTCCTAAATCACTACATAGTATAAAACAAAGTATTATACTAGAAGAAACAAGAAAATTTACCGATGGTTTTTCGAAATCGTTGCTAGGCCTTTTTGTAGTAGTAGATGATGTTGTGAGTCTTCTAGTAGTAGTGGTAGGAGTTGTAACTGTTGTTACCGGTACCTTAGTTATTTGTGGTTTTGTTACTGTAACATAAAAAGAGAAATGTCAAGAAAAAATTGCAATAATGATTGATATAAAAATATTTTGGACAAAATTGCCGTTGTATGCAATCATATATGATACGTCTACTATACGTACTTATATAAAAATATGTTTTTTCACAGGGTTGCCAGTATACACAGCTGTATCATATGTACCTGATAACGGCAATCGTAGATTGTTGAGGGTGGCACAGAAAAATGAATCAGTAATAATATTTTAGAAAAGATGATGTCAACTTGAGTCAATGTGAAGTGCAAGATACCTACGTCTTACTATAATTTACCTTCACACATAGCAAACTCGATCCAGTCACAGCGATTGGTCCTCTTATCCCAGTGCAGCCCAGATCGACATGTTTGCTTCTTCCAGCGTCCATTAACACACAGTAAGTATGAATCGCAAGTGGGTCCTGGTGCATGCATATCGTTGCCGCCACACGTGCTTTCCTCTACCGGTCCGTCGTGTGAAGGGCCTTTAAGGAAAGGACAATTATTTTTGTTCTAGTAATTGATTTGAGAGTTAGATAATATAAATTCACTTTATTTATCTAATGAAACTTGGGTACCTGTACCTATATTAAACAACAATTTTCACTTAAGCGCAACTTGTTTATTGTCTTTCTTTACAAGGTTAACACAAAAACATAATAATATTACCTACATCATAGGGTTAACTTCGATAATGTCATATGCAAGCGTTCTAGATCATGTATTTTATGCATCAAAAGATTGTTACTTGTTAGTAACTTGTTAGTTAAAACCTACTTGTTAGTTAGTTGGTTTTAAATGCATATAAAATTACCTGACGCGACTGGTCTGGTAGGTCTAGGAGGTCTTGTAGGTATCGGTGACATGGTGGTAGTTTTCGGGGTTGAGCCTAACGAAAAAAGTGGAAAGCGTAAACAAAATATAGGTAATTATTAAAATGTGAGCTATTTCATTGATACTGACTTTGAAGCAAATATCGTTGACGTAAATAAAGCAGAAGGCAAAGCCAAATAATACGATAACAATGAAAATTTGGAACTAAAGCTATATTTAAAAATGAAATTTCAGTTACGACATTAAGAAAATATACAATGGTATGTTAAAATTTTAATTTATTGTTTAGGAGGACATGACATGTAATAAATAAAAAAAAATTAGTACGTCACCTTCACATTTAGCATATTTAGGCCAGTCACAATGCTTCTCCTTGGCGCTCCAGTGCAGGCCTGGCGCACAATGTTGCAAGCGCCAAGACGTTCCGTCGCAGTGTAAGTACGAGTTGCAGTCCCCGGAAACTTCGTGGTACTGCTGGCTGCTGCACGACCCGCCCTCTTCTGCCCCATCTATAAGGTAAATGTAATGTAATGTAAATGCGTTTCCAATTTGAGGCAAATTGATGGATACCTATTCGTTAACAAATTATCATCATTTTCGAACGTAAAACTATTAAACTATAACAGCGATAAATATAAAAATAAGTAAGTCGTTGAAATATAAATAGACCGTTTTCGGTGCGATCTCAATGTCGTCAGCAGCAGCTCATCTTAAAAGTCGGTGCAACTGCATCAGGAATGGCCATATTTATATCTTATTTTTACATTTCATCTTTACCCTGTTGTCATGTCATTTTTATGTGTGTTACGTATCCATATATCTCTTTTACGTTTTATTTACTTGAGTAATTATTTTTACCTGAGCTGACAGCGCTTGTAGTAGGCCTTTTAGGTGGTCTAGTTGTTGTTCTGGGAGTAGTAGTAGTGGTCGTTCTTCTGGTAGTGGTGGTGGGTGGCCTTGCGTTGATGGGTGCTAATGTTGTCGTTGTTGTGATCACTTGGTCGTTGGATGTTTCTAGAAATAATTTATATACTTGTTACTTTATAAAGATTGCCATTAATTAATTATTTTTAATCTCCTTTATTATCACTGCTGCTGCTAAACTTCATGTTGGAATATCGGCGTAGAAATTTAAATTTGTAGAATTAAATAGCATTAAATTATTGTAGAAGTATTATAGTTATTGTAGAACTTACTATTTCGTCAAAGAATCGTGATAAAGCTAATGAGCTTGTGTATAGAGTTGTGGTGTCATGTAGGTGAAACTTACCGGAACACTTGGCTGACTGCGGCCAGTCGCACCTATTGCTTTTGGCAGACCAGTGCAAGCCCGGTGCGCAGCGGTGCTTGCGCCATTGCCCGCCCTCGCACTGCAGGTAAGCCTCGCAGTCCCCAGGCGCTGATCGATACTCGCCAGCCTCACAGGAAGCCCCTTCTACCCCTATGAGTTATTTTGTTGGATCATTATTTATTTTATAGACCAAGTCTTTATTAATAACACGGGTTGACCATTAACCCATCTCTCCATCAATCCCCATTGGATCAGGAAAGTGGAGTATGTTTAAATAGGGGCACCTATTGTGAGAAGAAAACTGTGCATTGCAGTTGAGTACTTTTCCAGATGAATTTAACTGTGAACTAACAGCAGCTACTAATCACTGATATTGCTTTTTACGGTACAACACGAGTACAAGAATTTTAATGATTACTTACCAGTATCTGTAGCTGGTCTCCTAGTTGTTGTGGTTGTTGTAGTAGTTCGTCTTGTCGTGGTAGTAGTAGAAGGAGTGGTCGTAGCAGGTGGCCACCAGGTCTGCGCGGTGGTGGTGGATGGAGTGGTAGTGGTAGGCGACCACCAGGTCTGAGCGGTGGTGGTGGATGGAGTGGTGGTGGTGGGTGACCACCAGGACTGAGTGGTAGTGGACGTAGTGGACGGGCTCCAGCTAGGCCAGGTCGAGGTATGGTGATCATGGTTACCATGGTCACCGCCGCCGATAGATCCTGTTGGAAGTTTTTAATGTGTACCTTAATGTATATATTAATAACATGTAAATGATTTAAGATTTCTGTTCTTGGTCTAGGTATTAGTGTATTAAATTTTTTATTAATCTAACTGTGGGGATATGAGTGAGTTAAGGATTCCTATTATCTATAATTAAATTAAGGTTTAACAGTAGTAAAAAGTTTAGAAAGTGTGAATGGGTATGACCATCTCGGAAGATCAAGGTTAGAGGAAGAGACTTACCATCAGACTCAGCTGGAGTGGTAGTGGGTGGTGATGGTGTGACAGGTTCTGGAGGTCTTTCACACCGAGAAGCAGGTGGTGCTGGAACGGAACGACCGAGCGCACGGCCAGCAGCACGCAATAAGGGCATTGGTTCAGCACAACACATGTTGTTGAAGTCATCCAGGTCTATGGCCCATGCTGTTACTCCTCCTAGGCCTTGACGCATTGCCCATTCCACCTGGATCATACACACAATAAAAATATTTAATTAACAATTTATTAATGAAAAAAGAATAAACATTTTATCAAAATAATTTTTAATAAGTTATTTAACTATTTCGCACATATCGATTTAGGTAGAATAAAAGTCAATAAGTAAAATTAATGTAAAAATAACGTTAAAAGATTTTCTTACATTGATAAACAGGTCAAGTTAATAAACGCGTCTTAAAATGTACCTTTTCTGTAATGGACTTCGGATCATCATATCCAACCCACTGGTAGTCGGAATAAGCATAGGGTCCAGCGTTACTCTGCCTGCCAGTCTTCCAACGTAGGTTTTTAACTGCAAGTAAAAGATTTATTTATATCGTCATTATCCATAATTTATTATTTTTATGTTACAGAAAAAACAGCAGAAAACGAGAAGATAGTGGGAGGTCATTGGGTTTAAAGGTTCTGAACAGATGTTATGATTGATTGTCTTCACATAATAATATCTATAGTGGTAAACGGCCATAGCTGGTAAACATACACAAATGGAAACATCGTAGAAAGAATATTTAAAAAAATTTCATGCAGCTATAAACCAGTAGGTATCTAATATAGATCAAAGTTGGAGGCAATATATTTTTTTTAATTATAATAGTTATATCATAAAATTACTCACTTCTATAACATATTTCATAATATGACAGCATTCCAGGTTGTTTGGTAAATTCTCCTGATTCTCCAGGGCCTGCTGCTGGCGCGCCTGGACCCGTTGATCTTTCAACATCAGCTAGTCTATATGACTGACCGTAGAACGCTAATCCAAGGAGTAGTTTTTTGGGATCTACTCCACCACTTATCATGGACTTGATCGCGTATTCCTAAAAGAAGACATTCCACAAATAAATACTTACAATTATATTTTCGAATTAGGTCTCATCTTGATTATCAGCAGAAATGAATATTTAAGTCAAAATAAATAACATAATTGATCAGGATTCAAGAATTTGTTTTTTCCTCTTACAAGAACAACTTTTTTCTTTATCTTCTTATGTATGGTTCAATGGAAAAATATAGTAGTTTTACAACATTGCTGGTTAACTTACAATAGAATAATATGAGAGTGCATCTTTCTGTGCCGGGATGAGAGGAGTGTGATGAGCTGTACTGCGCTCCCAGCCGCCGTGATAGTCGTATGTCATAGAGCTCATAAAGTCAGCAGCAGCGGATATTGCTCTCAAATCATACGCTGAGTCAATTACTTCTTTATATCCTGAGAGAGCGACTCCTAGCTCCATACCATTCGCATGCAGAATTTTGGACAATTCCTGTTAAGAAAACATTTTATCAAGTGGAGGTACGAAAAGTGATAAGCAAAAAAAAACTTAAGAAATGTTGTAAACTACCTGCACTAGTTTGGCATAGTTTGCTTTATCAGATTTGGCACCCTTCTTACAATTGCTCTGCCAGCAAACTGGATAGTTCCAGTCTAAATGCAATCCCTTGAAATTGTGAAGACGCAGGAAAGCAACCAGCCTCTCTGCAAACTTAGTTCGAGCTGCACCGGATGACACTAAGCGGGAGTACTTATCGCCTGCTGAATCGGTCCAACCTCCCAACCCTAAGAGTACTTTCACGTCTTTGAGAGATGTCACTCTTTCGTATAAATCTGTGGAAAAACGGTGTCGATGTACCAATATTAGAAAGCTCTCCCTTCAAAAATGGTTGAATGTAATAGGTAAAACACTTCACTAGAATAAGAAGTACTCTTAATAACTTAGGTTTGATTTTCGAAAATATAATTTTGTCTTACTATTAGTAATATCCGTCCACGGATCAAATTCTTTAGCGACAAGTTCATCTGGCGAAAGGGAAGCATATGCGTAGACAACGTGCGTACACAGCCTCGTGTCAATCTGTTCGGGCACAAACTTGCCCTCTCCACGCCGATAGAAAGCCCAGCTCGTGATATAGCAAACCACACGTTTGTCGCTCTCTTTTCCTATAAATACAGAAATAATAGCTAAGGAATCGATAGAAACACTTCATTGATAATTTCTTACAAGTATTCGCTATTTTCATACCTCTTTTAGGTTCAGCCATATCGGTAACTACTAGCCGCTCAGGATCTCTGTTTTCTGTAGAATCTTTTGCTGAACTGTAACTCCACTGAAAGTTGAAACATTTATTCAGCTAAACATTAAATCCTTTATTTTGAATTTTTACCCGAAGATAAATGAAACTATTCAAGAGATGAAAAATATAATACCTAACCGATCTTGATATCTTACCTCGTAATCAATTTCATAAGCTTGTGACAAGAACCGCGTAGCATCTTCAACGCTTATCCTAAGACTTTGTCCAGGAATACATTTTTCAACATCTTGATGTCTTGAAACAAAAAACACAGTTTCTATTTAGTTTACTATAACGAGTGCAAGTAAATGAAGTATTTTTATTATTGAAAGTAAAACAAAAAAGTTCGTTAATTTTATTAAATTGTCCTAAATCGTCAGATTCTAGCAAACGAAACAGATTGTCAACAAAATTAATTAAGTAAAACCTTACCCGCAAAAACCAGTCGAAGGATCGTAAAGCCGTTCATCTTCACATATCATCCGATAACTGATACCGCCAGAGCAGAAATGGAAGTGAGCACATGATTCCTCATCGGAAGCCAAATATGGCGTATTTCCTTCACACGAACCAATCTTAAGCGAGGACTGATCGGTTATTGTAGTCTCTCCTACAACAAAACAATGAATAGTAATAAATGTATGGCAGAGTTGTGACAAAACTATTTGCCTTTCGAAGATTTCGATTTCAACAAGAAAATAAATTGAACAGAAATAATCAAAATGTTTATGTAGCCCTAAGGCATCGGGGCACGACCACTCAGACCACTACAGACAGATAGTAGGGACTTTCTGCAGAGTGAAAGTGGAATTTTGTGAACTTACCATTAAGACTTGTAGATATAGCACTCAGGATCGGGAAAGGTGTACCGCAGAGACCCCTGAAGTCATCCATGTCAATAGCCCAAGCAGCAGCACCAGCTAAGCCAGTGCTGATAACGAATTTCATCTAAGGACCAAAAAAGATTTGCATCGTTAAGTGTTTTATTTAATGTATCTAAACCGTTAAGATTTTAAAAATAATAAAATCATAAACAAATTAATTCCTTCGTTTCGTCGCCTTAAAAGAATAAAGTCTTAAAACAAGCACCTATTTTAATTAATCAGAAGCAAAAATATTCAAGTTTAATAAATAAATACCCATTGTAAAAAAAGGCTTTATATTTTGTCTATACTCTATACCTTTTCCACGACAGTATCTGGTGTGTCGTATGTGATCCACTGATTCTCGAAAACGGCAAACGAGTTTCCGGCCTCATCCACTCCGCTAGCACCTCTGCCTTCACGCTCCGTCATACATATCTGCAATTATTGAGTCTTTATCTTACATTTCTTTCTTTTCTTACTTTTATCTTTAACTTATTTTAATATCATTTAAAGGTTTAATTAAATAGAAAAAGTTACTCTATGTAGGTACACGCTAAGTAAAATGTTAGTAAATACTTGCCTCGAAATAAGCTAAAAGTCCTCTAGTTTGCGTATATACTCCTTCTTCGCCCCACCCACTAATGGCTGCTCCAGGAGAAGGCAGTGTGGAAGCCGCCAAGGTGTAACTGCGACCGAAAAGCGGTATTCCAAGGACAAGTTTATCGGCGGCCATGCCATGTCTGATTATATACTTCACCATGAACTCCTGGAAAGAGTGAATGGTACTGTTTCATACTCTAGAAAGTTGACGCCTAAAATACAAAAAAAGATCTTCTACGTTAAAACCAAGTTCAATGGTTAATAAGCAACAGAAAAACTATGCAACTATATATCTTAGATAGGTTTGGCTTTCTTACGATGTTATCATAACGTTGGTCCCTTGATGCTGCTCCCGGATCGCGGTGCAGAGCGCTGTGTTGGACCGCCCTTGAAGGAGGGTCATCTCTCTTTGCATGAGTCATGTCCCACGCTTGAAGAATAGTGTAGTCCGTTGCTCCACTTACTGCACTTAGGTCATAGCCATCTTCTATTTGATACCTACGACAGAACATATTTATAATATGATGGACGCCATAGATTAGCCATATAAAATTAACCTGTTGCTACTTTTTTACTTTGTTTGCAAAAAAGCACGGACACTTATCTAATATCCTATTTTAATATTTCACTGTATTATAATATATATTTATTGCAATTTTAGGTGTTAGGTTGTTATGATAATTATGCGGATTTTAAAAATAAAACCTGCTTACCTGAATGGCGGTAGGACCGTCGATAGAAGGAGTCCATAAGATGCGAATTTTTCCCGCAGCTCGTAAAGAAGCGTCGTTAAGAGTTCTTTTTCTTTTTCGTCCTTATCTCCTGCGATAAAGGTTAAGAGTAATTTGTAAATTAAAATGTCAACAAAATTTATGAGAGGTAGCTTATCCTTGTTTTTGAATTAATGGAAGACACGGACCAATCCGAAAAGGTTTAGTGCTATGGTATACTATGGTATTATGGTATATAGGTATAGTTTTTGACCGTTCATAGTAGGTATATAAAAGAAAAGATGCTAATGCCGGATTGCGGGCTTTAATTAATTAATTTTTAAATATTACAATTTGTTTATTTTATTATTGTTTTTAAAGGTATTCAGATCCAGAACTCATTTCTTTTTTCTACAAGACATCAATAGTTACGACTAATCACAAACACACACAACATTTAAGTAGGTATATTGTTTATTATATTCTTTATCTTCATTAAAGATAGGTAAGTATGTAAAAAGTTAGTACTTACGAGTAAATGGTCAGACGTTAGGATACAAAGTTTAGATTGAAATGCTGCTGGTCTCAGACGGTCTACCGCAAATCAGGACTTCTAAATACGAAAGATAGAAAGATAATACCTACATAAATCCAGTCATACCTGCATAGACCCAATGTAGGTCGAGTCCGTCAAAATCGTGTTCCCTGAGAAAGCTAACCGCGCTGTCTATGAAAGAGTTTCTCCGGTATGGCTCTTGTACCATCTCGCTGAACAAACGGTCTGTGCCGTCGCCGCCTACGCTGATGATCACTCGGAGACCATTCACTCGTCTCTTCAAACCTGTGGCTATACGGTATCCACCTGTTTGAAGAAAATTATAAATATTTTATTGCAATCCATTGAGTTGATAAGGCTATGGATGATCCATATTTCAACAGAGTCAAAACGAGTCCATTCGTTTTTATCCTTTTGCTACTTTAATACTGGATATAATGTTTTTATAATGAAGATAATTGAATTACCGAATTTAGTTAAATTACCTTTAATGATATCATAGTCTTCATTAGCCGGCATCACGGCATATGTATGAGGGTGTATAGCAGCATATGCGTAGTGCAAGTGGGTACAGGAGCGTGGTACAAGGCCAGCGGTGAAGGCCAACGGAGGGGCGCGGTAGGCGGCCCATGACTCCATATAGCACACCACCAATCGTTTCGCTGCCGGACCGCCTGCTGTTTGCTGCATCTCTGCAAATACAGTTTACAATAGTGATAGAAAAATAAAAAAAGAAGTTAAAGACAATAGACATGAAAATTTCACAAAAAGTAGATATGAAAGACAAAAATGAAAAAGAAATAAATAAAAATATTTATTCTACAGCACAGTTTGCAACATAATATTAAATTAAAATAGGAGAAGAAAAAATTAATTCACAAAAAGCATTAACATTAAAACTAAAATATACACACAACAAACAAGTTTTATAAATAAAAGCTTGTAAAAAATACTCAACTAAATACGCAACTCTGAAAGTGCGTCAAATAATTTATGAGAAGCATTTGTTGACGCGCTTTCTAGAACATCTATTGATTTTATTCTTACCTTGAAGATTGGCATTTCCCAGTTGCAACCTTTCATCTGTACGCGAACCACTGCAAAAGATAAATAGAAAATTAGAACTTGGTAAAGGACAGCAGATGGACTAACTTTAACACCTGTTGCCATAAAACTCCAAATGCTTACTTGTTCAGGTAAGTGGCAGCACCGTAATAATGTTTGAGATCTTCGATATTCTCGACGTAGTCAGGATCCTTAAACAAACATAAATTAAATTAGCGTTATCACACTTCTTAACATACTGAAGTTGTATCTTAACTAACAACAGAACACAATATTTAATTAATTATTCACCTTTACATATTTGTACAAAGAGTCACGATCTAACACCGGGATAGGTCGTTTTTCTACCGCATCTCTGAGTGGAAGTCGTCCTTCTGCTTCTTCCCGAAGATTCCTGATAAACACAGTATTTGATACAAAATCGATAACATTGAACTGTTTTCCTTGTTTCGTTAGTTCTACAAATCATTGTGTAGTTTCTCTAGGACACTTCCTGTAAGCTCCCACAATACTGTCATGCGCTTAATTTCTAGCAGTGATAAGCCCATGGTAAGATACAATTTCGTTGAAATTGCTATAACAAAGTTACCTTAACGGAATACTTTCAACGGAAGAACGAATTGGGGGCGCCAGGGGTGCATGGTGTGGCACCGTCTCTACAGCACTTCTAGCAAATGCACCTGTATCAGGCACGTGCGGGGATGCTACAACGCTTACAAATAGCACCGCGCCCTGAAATAAATAAATTTTTATTCGACTTTATTGAAATTGAATTAAGTTAACAGTATCTAACAATGAATAATGTTTTGGTCTTTATACCTACAAATACTAATAAAAAACTACGTTATTTATGTTCGGTAGACTTTGTATATTATTTAGTCTGTCTCTTCTTTAAATATTAAAAATATTGTCAAGATAAATGAGACGCAAAATTAGTAGAAAAAGTTAATAATATTTTGTATCGTGTAGTTTCTTATTTGCATATTAGGCGATAAATCGTTTGTTAAGTGATCACAATATTCCGATATTGATAGGTTTAATATTGCGTTTCGGATAAACGATCAGTTGAGCAACAAAGGCTTGGCGGGCATTGATCCCACAAAAAGATTTACGTTGGACAACAATGAGAGTAGGTACCAATTACTTGGCGACATTATAATTTGAACGTTGGAATAGATCCGTTAACTTTACAAAGAGACAACGTGCAAAAAGTTTGTTAAATTAAATAACAATTCAACTTAATGTTGCGGTATGTCACGATAGTTTATATGAAAAAGTTAATTGTATCTATTGATTCTTTTAATGTTCCATGCATCACTGAAAAGTATGAGGAAAGGACTTATGTGTGGACGTTACAGGTCAATGACCTATCTATCAAGTATCGCACTATATCTCTGAATAATTTACATAACTCGACAGAGTCAAGACCAAGATCAACACTTGAGATGAGTTCACGAAAGTTTATTTCTACCTATTCCAATTTCAATTATTAACATAGCTCAAGTCAATGACCACATAAAATTCCCTAGAGTTCATAAAAAGAGAGGAAGAAACAAAAAATATTTTATTGATAGTAAATTATGTAATGCCTTAACATAATCTTGTCTTCAACAATATCATGGAGAGGCACAATTTTGTGAGTTTGTTAAAACAGAGTTGTTATAATACCTACTTATAGTGGAACTTATAGTAATCTCTGGAACTATTACGTCTACACTTATTTGAATAATTCGGTAGGTTTAAATGTGTAGAAAATTGGATCTCAGGCATTCATGTAAATTTTTGGGTCAACCCTACTTGCTCTACATAACATACATTACAGGCCTCTGCGCTCTGCGTGGCTTTCAAAATAGCTATTTTCTTTCGCTTTGAATACCAATCACAAAATATTATTATTTTCTATCGTTGTAACATTGCATTGTAGTCAAGTTTCTTAGAAACGATTGTAAATCTTATGAGAATATGCGAATCCTAACATGTGCCGATGATCCATCTTAACTAACGATTACCACTAACTTAGGGATACTTAACGGGACTTTTGCTCTAAACGTTCCTACAGCTATGAAGTCTCGTCTGTAGTATCTATTCATATGCATGAAATGAATAATTTAGATATAAACATCGTAATGTGTTTCGTCTATTGCTATAAATAAGGAGGATTGATCTAATAAATTATTGCTAAATGAGCTCTTCTTTAAGGTGCGTTGACTTTGTTCGTTCGGAAAACAACACGATTTGCATATAGGCATCAGAGGCAGGTAGCCGATGCCGCTTTGAGGTCAACGTCATCACCATACGACCAGTCTTAGGTGTGTATTTCGAATGACTATTCAGCAAACGTTGAATTTTTATAAAACAACCCTTCGTTTGAGATAAAAGCGTTTTAAAGACAGAAATCCGAGATATTACGTACTTAAACCCACATCAGAAACACTACTGAATGCATCGTATATATCGTTTTATAATGACAGCAAATAAATATTAGAAGCCCATCAGTTTTTATAACGGACAAAATTTTCCTTGATAAAATTGATTACATTTTTTTATACATTTCATTTGGAGAGTCTCTAAAAGAAAAGTGAGTAGGTACGCTTGTGATCCATGTCTAGGGGTCTAACACATCAAAGTAAACCTAGCGAAACATGTTAATACGCATATGAATCTGCGCAGTAGGTACCACAAAAGTTGTCAATGGGTTTGTGTTGTTTTGGAGAGAATCACCCTATTAAGGTTTTCCTGGTAGCCCGTTACACTTAAATTTAAAACACTGCGCCTGATAGTGTGTAGGTAAAAATAGAAAAAACATTAACTTTATTTCAATTAGTGGTTGGTCTTATTTTCTTATACCAGGATTTCATACATACCTTATCTATAACATTATTTTTATTATTTCCTAGCTAGGTAGGTACGCAATCAGTAAATAAACAAAGTTTAAGTAGATAGATACGTGCGTAAAGTTCTTATAAGGTCGTCTGAATGATGTCTATGCTATGTCTTTTTACCGCGTGCACCGAATACGAAATTTCGTCCAGTCTTTTTTTTAAGGATTCTTAAATGTAAAGATAGGTACCTGAATTTTTAGGACCTAATGATGAAAATATAAAACCTGTATACTTAAATATAAAAATCAAAAAGGATGACAAAAATCAGAAATGCAGGTTTGCAGGTTACATTAAATAAAAGATTATAAAGGCAGGCTCTGCCGACTGAAGGCAGCATCGCTACAACCTTTTATATCGTGATGTATCGTAACTGAAGAACCCTTACTTCAGTAGCTATTGCTATTACTATTAGTCGCATTAATATTATGGGTTTTAAAATGAAATTCCTTGTACAGAAATGAAGGGCTGTTGGGGCGAATTGTGACGTGTGAAGAAAAGTGGATATAACGATAATTTCTAGCAAAC
>DWAV01000470.1:0-19699 GCA_018231305.1 Noctuana lactifera
GTAGATATCCATGGGCGGCAGCGACCACTTAACACCAGGTGGCCTGCATGCTCGTCTGCTACTTCATATCATAAAAAGTCATTGTGAAATGCATTGAGTATAATGTCCCTGTGTAAATGTGGAACGGTAGAAATAGAAAAGTTTCAAGTGAAGTTAAGATATGGACTGAAAGATGAATATATAAAGGTGAAAAATAGATCAAGGGCAGATAAAAAAAAGTAAACAGACAAGAGAAAAATAGTGGGTAAAAGATTAACACTAAAGATGAAAAATGTATACGGAGATGAAACAGATTATGAATGATAAAAGGTAACACAAAGAAAATGAAAGTTATAATAAAATTTTACTTTGAAAATGATAATAAAGTTTTACTTTGAGTATCCAATTTTATTCAAACTATTTCTAATGAAAGTCCTCATAGTCCTCTCACTTGAGAATGATAAAGCTAACAGTCTTAAGATACTTTAGCAAGATATGTGAATGCATACTTCAATCGAAGTCTCTCAGCAATTCGTGCAGCTGCTTCCATGGTGTCGCAGTTCTGCTTGTGCACTATGAAGTACACGTACTCGCCTGGCCACAGCCACTTCACGCGACTGTCTACGCGCACTGGAAACATATAAGGTCATAATTATATCACAATATCACACTTGGAGACGAGCGGCAGGGGAATAGTAAAAAACATTCAGTCAGTGCGATTTGAGAGCTACGAGTATCAGCGTCTTGCCCATTTGTAAGCTGAAGTAATAGCGTATTTGACCAACAATATTTTAAATATTATTAAAACGTTACATCTTAATCAAATTTTTAATCGAGAAAAATATAGTTAAGAGAAAATACAATGTCATAAATAGGTACACATTACTTATACTATGTAAATAAAAGTGAACAGAGGGCTTAGTACGAGTTTTAATAGTTAACTGTTAACTAGATTTGCTTTCGGTTTGGCCCATACATCTACTATCAGCACCCCTAGCGAAAATTAATTAGTCACAGCCAACTGAGTCAATATGATTACTAGATTATTGACGTCACTCCAACTTAGGCTCCAGGCTTGAAGAATTCCACACTGTACCTACTAGTTTCAATATCTATGTAACACACTTTTTGTGAGAGTGAATCAACGAATTTATTATTATTCACTCACACTTAATTTTAGTAGCTAAAAATCATATACTTACATATAAAATGAAGTATCTGTGAAATCACATCAAAATAACTTTGATTTCTCAAGCAGAAAGACTTATTTATACGACAAGGGTACCAAAACAGCCCTTATAACAAATTTTCCTATTTGTCTCTCTTGTTTGGATATTTTTAACACCAATTTATAGATTAATCATTTACGTTCGAAAGTAATAAATGCATAAAACTATGTACCTCCTTTCCTAAACTTCTCAAAGCAGACATATTTCTTGTCATCAACTGTAACGGTGCTGCCCACAATGCCACGTCCAAACGCCTTCTTCACTGCGTCGTGGATCATTGTTCTTTGTTCTTTAGTCATTCCTGTTACATCTATCTGTGTAATAAATCAGATTCTGATGAGAAACATGACATCTTAAGAAGAAATAATGTTACAGGAAGATGAAACAGTATAATTAAAAAAAAAAAATGTGCAACTTACTGTTAAAAACAGTTGCAAGTTAAAATATAGATGGATTAGGAAACAAATATAACAGATTAACTGATAACAGTTTAGGTATACTTTTTACGTATACGTATATTACGTTTAGGTACTAATACAGCACCTGACTACACAAATTGTATATACAGTAATGTTGTATAGTTTATTTGTTTATGTATTTATTTGTTACAAAATCCACAGCTCTCAATTTAGAAATAAAAATGTTACATTTAGCAAAACCTACAGCCAATAATGGATTTACATTTTACAAAAAACGCTTCTATTGGCAGTCACTTATAAGTACTAACAGGAACACTGTTTTGCTTGCGCATTTGCTTGGGCGTGTGCGTGCATGCATGCATGCATGCATGCGTGCGTGCGTGCGTGCGTGTGTGGTAACATAACAATAAGGTAACATGTGTCATGCAATGAATTGTTAAATAAATAAATATATACAATTCTGGACTAAGCCCTAAAAGGACCATTAGTCATATTTGAAGCTATAGGTATGCTTTTGAGCTGCAATAATGTTATTATAGCAACACATGAATAGCTCATCGGCTTCTCCTCTAACATAAAACAGTCTCTTCTGTCACAAACCCTTTTAAATAATCACAATTTTCTAGAAAAAAGAATTATTCAAAGTGACTAACCTGAACTTTATCTGTACACTGTCTATCAGCAACAGCCAGCTTATTAATATTATCCCAAGTTTCCACTGGCAAAATTTCAAGGTTGTATTTGTTCAATACCAGTTCCTCGTCGTCTTCTATGTCTTTCTCTTTTGGCAGCACAGGGGGTTCTAGGTTTGTTAGTTTCGCTATCTCACCATTCATGTTTATCTCTGATACTTGGAAGTCTGAGTACCTGTAACAATTGAAGATGGCTGAAATTTTTTTATGTATACATACATAAATCTATCCTGTAAAATACTGAAATAAATAATAAAAATAAAACAAAAAAAAGGAACAAATATTTAATAGAAAGACATTAGAATTATAATACAAATACACCTCTACATCTATACACATACAAATCTACACACTTATTTTTTTCACACAGGCAATATGTTTAAAAAAAAATATACAAAAAAACAGAACAAGCAAAAAAAAGTACAAAATAAAAAAAAACTTATTTAAATTACCTAATGTATGTATACAATTTTATTTCAAGACACAAATTTATTCATAGTAAAAGATAAATAAACAAAGCATCAAATTAACAAAAAAAGGTAACAATTTTGAATCACAATTATTTTAGATCAGTACCTGAACTTTATAGTGCCATTAAAACCTTGATGGTCATTTATGTATTTAGTTACCGCTATTATAGTTTCCGACAACCTCTTTTGAAAACGCACTCTTGTAAATCTCTGCGGACTGCACCATCCACCTCTCATTCCTGCAGATCTGCCATTCCCTTCACTAAGGTTTACATTTTGCCAGTAGTTATTTCCATAGTTTCCGTAGTAACCTCGCCAGTTATTTCTGTAGTTTACATTGTTCAACCAGAATTATTCAGTCAGAACACTAATAAATTTTTTATCAAAGTAAATTACTTAGCTGTGGTCACTTAACGCCAGCTTGAGTTTTGTGGTAGCTACCATCCAAAGGCATTCATGTTCAATCTCAGTCAGTGCTACAGAAAGCAGTCCTACCTCCTATCCGGGGTTGCACACATATATATGCAATACTACAGAATTAATAATGTGATTAAATTTTGTTTTTTCCCAATTATTAAAATTTGTTGTAGTGTTGTTTATAAATAGGATTCAATTTTTGTTAAAATGTATATTTTATACAATCAAATGACATACCTGGACTTTATAATGCCGTTGAAGCCTTCATGGTCATTTATATATTGAGTTACTCCAATCTCGTTTTCGGACAGTCGTTTACTTAACGTACCTCTTGAAAAATTGTGTTGCTGTTGATAGTTACTCTCATAGTTGTTGGGATTCTGGCCGTTGAAGTCATTCCGATTAGGACCGAACCAGTTACCTCTGCCGCCCCTGCCGCCTCTTCCACGAAAGTTTCCACCTCTGTTGAAGTTCCCGCGGTTACCACGCCAAGATCTTCTATTATTCATTGTGCACAAAACTTAATTTACCAACAGATGAAAACACAACAAACTTTCCTTTAAAACCAACAGGTTTACGTTTAACTAAAATGCCGCGCGGTTCTTGTGTTCAATGTGTTCTGTTTCTCTGTACGATTTTTGATAAAGTAGCAGAGAACTATAGTTGTAGTTTTCAGTTTTCAGCTAGTTCTAAAGAGACTACATAGTGTCAATGATTATTACGAAGTAATTCCAATTAAAATGAACTACAAAAAGAACGCATGTGTATTATCTATGGCGAATACTACTGCAAGCGATGTCTGCGATTGCGAATCCAACTTAACCAACCAATCCAGCCAGAGTCAAGTCAATCCTGTCAATCCAACAAACAGACAGATTAGACAGAAGTCACCACAGAATAAACAACACATCACAGACTACTGTAACTTACTGTAAGTAAGACAGCTAACAAAACGAGTACTATACTATTACTAACGACAACACATTGTCATGACATGACGTTCCATTCTGACATAATTGTAGAATAATTCTACAATCTACAATACAATGTAGATTATTAGGTATTACAATTAATTTTAACACATCTTGTTAATGATTATCCTCCTCGTGTTGATAGATTAAAATATTTCTTGATATTATTTAAATCAATAAATAAATCAATTTTTAATACTATAAAATTACCTATTATTTTACAATAAATAAATAAACTTGCTTTCTCTATTATTATTATAGACTGAAATCACATAAACCTACAAATACCTATATAAAAAGCATCTAGCGAGAAATATCGTATGTAGAAACATAATTATGCACTTAATTTTGTTTATTCATAAATTTCAAATTTATACCTACGTTTGTTTAGTTCGGACGAACGGTTTCTCGACGCTTGAGTCTTAACGATTCGGAATTCGGATAAGCATTATGACTTCATGGGTGTGTGACTGTGTTCACACGCGGATCCTTTTTTTACGCCTAACAGAGCTTAAATACACCTATACACTATACAGATACAGGTGCTACACTAAACTCATAGCATGAATGTCTGACATCCAAAAGTGAAGATTAAAAGGTAGAATAGTGATTAAAAAAAATATTTATTTATATACACTCACATGATAGATTATAAAGTCCTAGTAGGTACATACAATAATTGTTCCCAATTTTGCAAACTAAAGTAGGTATATTTGCCTTCATCTCTTGTTATGTCACACTGCTGGGCACTGGTCTCTCCCCACAACCGAGGAAGGCCTGGAGCATACTCCACCACGCTGCTCCAATGCGGATTGGTGGAAACTATATCTAGTAATATAAAAATAAATGAAATAACTAAACTACATACCTACCTAATACAATTTTATTAAGAAAATTAAGATTATTCTACCTTATTTCATATGAGGCACTTGAAGTAGCAATTATATTTATATTAAAATAATGTGTGCGTGCCCTTAGAGGGACCACATTTGAATTTCGTTTTTATGAATAGCTTTAGTAAAAGTTTCCAAACAATAATTGTAAAACCAAGCGAAAAATTTGTAAAAGTTAAAACAAAGAAGTTACAGTGCATGCTCATATCTCCTTAACTAAGATATATTTAGATGAACTATGGCACAAAAAAAGCTTGTGGTTAACTGAGACCCCATAATGTAACTACATAATATTCTTAATTAGAAATTCAAAATGAATCTATACAAAACATTTAATTTCAAATGTTTGGATGGTAAAAACAGTAGTGGAAATGAAGTCAATCTTCAAATCAATGAATACTTACATAATTTTGTACAAAAAAGGCCAGTAAAAATATTGAATGACTACTGTAAACGTAATATTTTCTTAACAATTTAGTAAAGCCTAATATTCCTGAGAGCCTACACCCCCAAAGGCTGCGCTATGATTATTTGCAGCCTTGTGGGTCTTTTTGGGCAGCAACTGAGCTTCGATCCTAGGGAGCACGCCACCCTGTGAAATGGTCACTCCATCCAGCATTTTATTCAGCTCGTAATCATTTTTGACTGCTAGCATTATGTGGCGAGGGGCTATTCTGAAATATTTATTTATATTGCCAATAAAAAATAGTTTTTATATGTTAAAATTGTCAAAGTACATTAATTTTGTTACTGGAAAGCGGAATAGTGACGAGACTAATAAGCATCTAGATTGATGAAGCTAACACCAGCCTGGATCAGTAATTGGTGCTATTTTTCAGATATTGTTTTATCAATAGACATTAAGATTACCTTATATAATGTAATTAAAGATAACCTTTATTTAAAGTAGGTAACAAATGGCTACTTAGGACCAATTAACTTACAGGCAAATCAAATTTAAACTCCTGTTTAATATCTACAGTGCCTAGGTATAGGTATGTACTTTCTAACTTAAAAAGAAAAATATAGGTTAATTAGAATCTTTAACGAAACTTAAAAATTGAAACAAAATAAAGTTTATAAGATAAGATTATGAGATAAGCTACTAAACATGATTAGGCGAACCTGAGTTTGCCATTATCCTCTGCAGCTTTTACTGCCAGCTCTAGTATTTCAGCAGCAAGATATTCTAGCACGGCCGTGAGGTATACAGCAGACCCACCTCCGACCCTAGGGGCGTAGTTCCCTTTGCGGAGGATCCTGTGCACCCTCCCCACGGGGAAGTGGAGTCCAGCACGTTTACTTCGAGACTTGGCCGTTGCACGACTCTTCTTTGCTAAAAATCACGTTAATCTTAATATCGTATAGCTAAAGCACAATTGTTAATTAGTTTCCGGTATTCTTTACATACCTGTTTCACGACCTGACATTGTTATACCTTATTATTTTGAATATGTAAAAACAAAGTAAAGTAGTATTTTTCGACGTATGAAGTCGTAAACAAATACCAATTGACACGTGACAGTATTGCTTTTGACATTAAAAAGCGCGGCAAGATAAGATAAGATATTATTAAGTAGGCAGGCAACTATGGTAGGTACATACCTATAAATAAAATGTTTGAAGCGTTGCGTAGACTATGGAAGGTCCGTATTTCCGTAAATCTAAACTATAAGCTTATGGTATCTTATCATCATTATACTATTACCCTTGTATAGCGGTTAGCATGTCGGTCCGCTATTCGCAGGGTCGTGGGTTCGATTTCAAGCGGGGCAGAAAATATAATGATGAATTTAGAATTCTGTTACTGGTGGTTTAGATGGCATCTACTACACAGGGTAAGTGTGACGCATTGTTTTTTTCTTATCCCTTACTTATTTTAAATAAGCATCTACTTACATTTCGACATTTTGAAAATAAAACAACAAAAACCAGTCTTGTAAATGACATGTAATTTTAAATACTGTAAACAAGAGATCCGATACATATCTTATAATCCATTATTATTAGAGATAACGTACATACAGAGCTCTTCTAAAGGTTTAATAACGGTACAACAAATGAAAATATGCATTTAGATATAATAGATTGTTTTCGATAAAATCAGAAAGAAGCATGTGGTTCAACATTTATATTATTTTCCATAAGAACTGATTTACTTAGGTATAATGAGTACTTTAAAAGTTATTGAATTAATTGATCAATAAAAAAGAAAGGATGTAGGTAAAGTGTCCACTATACTTTTCAAGAAGTTACTATATGACAAAGTGCTCGCCGAAGTTGATCTCAGTCAAATGAAGTATATTACATGACCACAAGATGTGGAACTTCGCAAGGAGTTTCAATCACTGAAGAGTCACTTTCACATAAATAACATTACCAATCTGTAAATTCATGTAGGTATAGTGGACTATAGTGGTTTGATATACACCACAAACAGTCAATCTAAAAACAATCTAAAATACCTAATAAACTAAAATTGCAATTAGGAAAAAACCATTTAATATTAACATAAAGAATGTATAGATATTAATATTGCAAGTATAGACTAGGTTGCGTTGGTAGTATGGATTAAATGAAATAATGATAAATCTATAAATAAAAACTCACTAAAACTATATTTAAAAAGTTACACAAGCTTTTCGTAGTAAAGGAACATAAAGATTACTGGATACAGTTATAAAAACCGCCACGTAAATGCAGCAATATTACAAATAAAAAATATTTAAAATAACTATGATTTCAAAATCATGAATACTTTTGATCTACAAAATAGAAATAACTAAGCCTAACGTTAAAAGTACCACGTCAAAAATATACACATTTTTGTAAAGAAAATAAATGCAATCAAGTCAGTGGAATAAAGATAGTGTTAATATATCTGTGAAAATTTACAACTTAATATGAAGTAATTTAATTAATCAAACAAGACACTGTGAAGCCAATAACAAAGGAGTTAATCTTTTAAACTGTCAAGTTTTAACTTTAAAAATTATTCTTTACAAATGTTATGCTATATTTATACCTGTTTCGTATAAATTAGAAAAATTTTATAACATTTAAAGTACGATATAATTTTTATCTATGACATTAGAGATATCTATCATGTATTTAATTAGTGTAATGAGAAATACATGTTAAAATAATGAAGTATATAAAATATAACGTGTAAAAATGGTGTAACTAACCCACCTGTTTTATTAGTATAGAATATTGCATCTCGAAAACTATTTGATGTGTCATTTGTGAGCATTTAATAGCTTTAAAAGAAAAAGGTATAAATATTGAGCATTATTTTGACTGTCCAATAATTAATTATGACAGAAATATATAAACATAAACAATACGAGTATCAAATATCTTTTAAACAACTTAAACTAATATTTAATACTATTTATTATTGAATATAATATTGTTAGAATAAAAATCATTTATACATTATTCGAAAAACTGAAATCATATGAAATCAGCTATATGTACCCATTAATACAATAAATATGTCCTAGACAATGGTCAAACAGAGTAGTTCAGTTTTGAACCACATTGGTCAATCCATATGTTGGCCAGTCCTATACAATGCTTCTCAATAGTTAAAGATTTAGGCATTCACTATCCACTACACTATTACTACATCAGAATGTCGCTCGACCTGCTTAATGATGCCGGATCAAATAATTCCTTATTCCTGATAGCAAAAAGTTTTATTATTTAATCTGCTATGAATTAAAAGTTAAATAACCTAATATTTATACAACGAAATTTGAAATTGAGAAACAAAACAAATGTAATAATTGTTAATGAAACAAATTAGGTACACATTTGAAGTTTTAAGATTTACAATTGAGTTATTCACTTAAGTGAGCGACCTTTGCTTTGAGTAGCATTGTATATTGATGACCTTAACATTAACTTAATTTGGCCAATAGATAAAGTCTATGAGGCTACCTATAATTTGACCAAATATATCTAGTTGCAGTTTAAACAGTAATAAAACACTTATTTTGAATATACATACAATATATATCTATTCATGACAACATTGTGGTATAAATAACAAGATAATAATTTTAATGAAGAAAAATTCAAGGGCAAATTTTATGTGCAATAAAAATTAAGGTGAAAATTAGTGAATTATTGAAGCATCTCTTGGCAGTGTTATAATCATGTACAGATATTATAATTACATTTGCTTGGAAGAGTTTCATTTTAATTTGAGATCGTATTAAAACTTTTTTAAATATATTGTTTTTTTTTTAATTTATATTTAACTGTCAATGAAAACCTAAGGTCCAATAGCTTATAGTATTTAGAGGCGATTCCGTCGTCGGTATGATAATTATCATATCGAATTTGTAGGTCACTTGGACGTATGAATCAATAGTACCTAAGAAATAAAATAATGGAAAAGTATAAAAATAAATGGTTTATGACATTAATGATAATAATATAGTAAAATTTAATAAATTTATTGTACTATATTAAAGCAAAAATATTCAATTATTGTTTAAAAAACAATACTGTCTTAAAATTAGGCCTTTTATACCCCAAGCAGTTTTATAACAATCTTCAAAATACATATTATATAAGTAGTAATATTTTATTATTTATGAAGCAGGCATCTTTTATAGCTTCTAATATCAATCAATCGATATCTTTATTGTGAACAGGTACATAATGTTCACATTTTCCTTTTTAGAATCTTTATAATTATAATTATAACCAAAGATGTTTGCATTTGCAAAGGTATTTATTTATATTATATGTTCACAGTTGCTTGCTTCGTAGCTAAAATTTGTTCCCTGTCTTTTCCAATTCTTAATTAATATAAATATATTATTGTATAAAATAACTTCTTTACAATTTTATGAATATAATATCTTTGTAAATGCTCTGAATGCTATAAACGATAATTGGACCATAACATCAAACAATAAAATTTAAGTATTTAATATTGTATTAAAATTTTAAAATGAGCAATAAAGTGTTATGTTGTCTTTTAAATTGAAATACGATTCAAATTTAATTAATAAATTGGCAACAATGAAAAATGTAGCAATGTACAAAAATTCTCCATAATAGAATATATTAAATCAATAATGCTCCAATGTCAATGAGCATGGAACATGACCCACATATCATTTTAAAATGATAGGAAATATACACAACCATTACTTATATGAGCACTCACACTGCATGCAAACAAGAAAAGCCCTTTGGTGCACATCACAGTAGGAGCGTGCATCGCCTCCCTACAACAATAACTACAAAATACTTGGCAATACTCACGCTCACACTGAAATGTGCCCGTACTGCCCGTCAACATTATTCACACTTTAACACCAACAATTCAAAACAGTCCAAAACTTCAGAATCAAAGTGAGATTTCAACGTTTCAATTTAATTAGATCGAAAAAAGTTTATTATTGAAATTTACTGTCTTTTGAACACTAATATATCGTTTTAACAATTATGTGTCTTTAAAATTATTCGTCCAAATGAACTTGACTAGTCTTAGTAAAATTGTTCATCCTATTCCGTATTTTATATTACAATCGAATACTAAAAACATTTCATAACCAACATCTAAGCTTACACAAAGCCAATTGCCGTACAAAAGTCAATTGTAAAAAGCTTTACGATTACGAGCTAAACGAGCTGAGAGCACTTGTCTTATTATCACATATTTTATTATCAGTCGAATGCAGAACTAATTTCTGCTTTGGGTCTATAATTATTTTAGAATTGTCTTCGTTTATTACATCCTCTTCCTTGTGCAAACTTTCAGTGGACACATTGTCTTTGGCAGAGTTAGATTCCTCACTGGCTTTATTGTCAAACACGGGAAAGAAGTCGTAATTTGATTTACCATTGCTTACCTGCTTGATCGCCTTGTCCGACTTGTCTTTTTGCTTCTTGAGTTCGCCTTCATTAGCTTTTATATTCGTTGTGTTCTTTTTCGAAACATCATCCCAGTTGTCAGCTGTTTGACTGTGCACGGGATTCCAATCTTTTCTGAATGAGCTAGAAGGTTTTGTATTATTCTCGCTCACAGCGAATTTCTGTTGAATTTCGTTAATTTGGTTGTGGTTTTCTCTACTAGATACTATCTGGCCATAAACAGGTGTGCAGTAAGTGGTATCTGCATCTGTTACACTTCTATTCTCTCTGTTCAAATGATTCTGATTGAGTTGATAGTTGTTCATGCCTGAATCAAATTCAGATTTTTGCCCAGCATTTAAAAGAATTTGTTTGGATGATTTAACTGCACCCTTTTTGTCACTGTTTTGTAATCTATTTGGAGAATTGCTATCATTTTGTTTGTGTCTTATATTATTTTGTCTATCTTCTTCATTAATCTCCTCATTCCCCAATCCATCAATATCATAAACCTGTAATAGCCAATACCAAAATGATTATCATATTGAAAAACTGACTTAAGTGCATAAATAAATACATTGCAATTGACAAAGGTTACGAACCAGAGATGGTAGATCAAAATGGAAATAAGAGTTGGACTGAATTTAAGAAATGGCTGTAAAATAAACTGCTCAATAAAGATAATATGTTGGATGTTGGGCCCTCAATAAAAGTGTCACAGGTAAATTTACATTTCCTTTCTACATTTTAACACAAATTTACTACATTTTCCGTCAACTAATTTTAATTCTCACCTTATACATAACATCTTGGTTCATGCCTTTCTCCCTCTCACGTTTGTTCTGAACTGCGAGCCAGACATCCTTCAGCTCGCCAGCCAAGTCTCGGTCCTTTAAAATGACTGGGTTCCTAGCCAGCACTAGACCTGGGTTCATTGCTTCTACAAAGTCACATAGAAGGCTGACCAAGGCCTCTCGATCCTAAAATGTATGCAATATTTATTATAAAAATCCATATTTAATTGTATTTTAGAACAATTATTTTTATTACTGATATTTTACTAATTTTATATAACATAATTTTACCATAAGAGGGATTCGAACTTACAATCTTCCCTTCAATATGGAGATGCAATTTCGAATTTTATTGTTCTACTACATGTCTTGACCTCTGTGGTGACCAAACAGTAAGAGTAATATTAAGAAAAGTAAGAAATATAAAAACAATATAAGTTCTTACTGTCTAAAACTTAATATTATTATATTATAATAAAAAATAACTAAACCACAATTTTATGTCTCATCTCTGGGAATAGATTTTTCTTAAATTTGAGAAAATAAAAGAAAGAAATTCTGTCTTAGTTGGGGAAGGTTGATGCCAGTCACACTATATTTGAGGCAACCATCTCAGTCCTCATAAGTACAAACTCATGCATGAGTTGGTTGGACATAGATGTCCATGGGTTGCAGTGACTGCTTAATATCAGGTGGCCTGCATGCTCATTTACTACACAAAAATGAAGAAAAGCATCCCACTGCATTGAGAATAAAACTGGATTGCAATCACTGATTGTAAATTGTAAAAAAAGAATCATACTGTTGGGTTGGCAGCATTTTTCCCATTTGCTTTTAACATATCAGGGTTCACCATTACTGCAAACACAAGAAGTGGTGGTCGATTACTGTTAGGACCACAGCCTTGATGCACCTGAAATGAGAAAGAAAATGTAAATTTAAATGACAACACCTACCGTGATTGAAACAATTTACCAGATCAACCTAGGTGTATATGAGTGTATGAAATAAGTATGTTAAACACAACTTAATATCTATTTCATTTGGATTTTTTTGCCTTCTTTCTAGAATTATTTTATTTCACAATTCTCGGAAAGCTTACAGCTAACTTACAGTTCAAACATGACTTACTTATGATTAAAAACTCAAGCAAAATCGCAAATAAACACTGACCTGACATAGATTATTAACTTGTAAACCAAATAATATTATGTAATTTAAGAAACTACCATACCTATTAACATTTTAAAGTAGTTATTCGTAAGCAGTATAGCTACATGAAACAATAGCTTTCCGATAAATAAAATCATTTCGACCTGTGCGTGAAAGGAGTACTTTGTATACTCGGTACTTACTTGCATTCCGCCGTACAAGGGAATTGGATCCGAATACTGTTTGGGATGCGCAATCTTTTGCCATCCCAGCACATTTATGTACAATTTATCTGTAGTATCCTTAATAGTGTCCTGAATACACATATGCGGCTGAGGAGGATTTTTGAACTGACGAAAAGCTCGCGATCCACGGACATACTGTATCGGCACAACTCGTTCTTGTGGATTTTGATTTTCCATATCAATAAAAGTAAGAATCACAGTCTATTACACGGATTTATGTAAAAATCACTAAACAATCACTACAAATAAAGCCAATATCCAATAGTGACATTTCTCGCATTTCTCAAAAGCCTGCTAGGCGATGACATTCAGAGTTTATTGAACTCTTGCGGCAGCTCTCGAAACGAAACTACATTTCTACAACCACAGACTCTGTGGCACAGAGTAGTATTTTATTATAATATAGATGCTTGTAGCAGGAACGGAACGTAATCGATATTTTTTTAATAGTTTCAAAATATTGAAAATTCGTTCAGAATTAATTTAGTTTCCTGAAGTTAAAGCAAGTTGAATAAAGCTATATTGAAATTAATGAAGTCTTAATATTATCATAGCACCAACTGCCGGATCAGTACAGTAGGTAGCGCTACGAGCAATCCAATTTTAAGTTTCTAGAGAGCAGTGGTGCCAGATTAAGTAATTTATCGCCATTTAGGCTTTCTTAAAGGGAGTCGGGCGACCAGAAATTGCGATTGACGATCAGTCGCCATTTAGGATCTCGAAAAAAAAATTTGGCAACTAGCTAGGCTAGGTAATATAAGTTTCATGCAGAAAACCCTAGGAAAAAAAATTGAAGTGGAAATGCATCAAATAAAACGTCCGAACGCACAAATCGATGACTTAAAAGCAGTTTCCCAATTAGGCTAGATAAAATAGATAAAGAATAAAAAATTGCAGTAACCACATTACATCAGGTAGGTACACTTGGATGCTGGGGTGCTACTCATTAAAAGATATAAAAAAACGTTCCCTTTAAAATGTGACAAGGAAAAAAAAGGCACAATAAAGGTTTTAATGGTTTATTACAAGATAATTATGATACTATACTAATAACTACCCTGTAGGATTCTACTACTAATCTAGGTGTAATAAACTAACCACAACTACAGTTGGTAGTTAAAATAAAATAGACAACCTATTTAGAGCTTTGTTGTTATTACGCTGTGTGGGCTCTATGCATTACAATAATCTCCTTTATCTAAACTACTAAATTGAGTCTATAAATAAATATTCAAGTGAAGATAAAGTGCAAAGCGTGCTTCTAGCTTCTACTTTCGCAGCCAATGACTACCCAGACTCGGTAGTCGTAGTTCGCAGTAATGTGTAGTAGCTGTAGGCTCCCTTCAAAATCTGTAAAAAAATATAAGAAAGAGGGTATTAAAAAAATAATAGCTTACCAATTACTAAAAATTAAAAATTTATAATAACCTAAACTAACAAAGGATAATATATGTTGGATACTGAAAAAATATTGAGTTTCGCGGATTTTTATGGCTCCATCTTCCTTGACATAAAAAAACCCATCAAGAGCAAACCACGCAATCTCCTAACGTTAACGTAACCACTACTCGTAACAATCAAGGGAGGTTCCAATTGTCAGCTATACTGTAGCCTTAATTTCCATGGCGAGGTGTAGACTGACATGAAAGTTGTTTAAGTATTCAAAAGCCTGTCACCACGGCCTGTTAGCTAACTAACATGTTACGTGACGTTTTCCAAGATATCCACGCCTATTGAACACTTGTTTCTATATAACCGAGAAACGTAATTTATTTAGCTCTACTAGGGCTATTCGCTGAAATGGCCGTAATCCTAAGTAACTAGCTAAATGCAGTGAAATGAGTCAATCTTTATATTGTAATCTATATTGTAATTTCAAAACACTTCCGGATAAAACATTAGTTTATAGAATAAGATATCTGCTGTTATGATAGCTTTGTTTTGTTCAAAAGTGGGAAGAGCAGCTTCCATACCGTGATAAACGTAGAGAGAGTAAGTCTAGTGAATGGTCCAGCAGTATACGTGTGCACCAGTTGCATCTGTCCCGCGAGGAGAAGCACGCCCTTCCTCTGTCGGAGACTCGCTGCCCACCACTGACTCTCGTATGGCCCGAGCATTACGTTGCCACTCTGAAGTTAAATTTATCACTTTTTATGGTGAAAGGACCCACCCTACCCTAGGTTAGGTTTCCTTTAATCATTTTATATTTTATCTTTTCGAAGAGGTTTTATTTTGATCATAATGAAAAATGATAATATAAAAAATTTGTCTTTATACTATACACTACTCAAAGAAAATTTTTCAGCAGTAATACGATAATTTCATTTTTTCTTTGAGATCAGCTTTTAGTATCCAAAATATAAATTAAATATGGTCTAAGGAGATCAATCACGCATTAACTTCCCAGTAATTGTTAACAAATCTTTTTAACCCATTAGAAGCACACTTATCGTTTCGTCATTACCTTAACCAATACGTCATTGCTGTGCCAGCAAAACATAAACAGTTGAGCGATGCCGAAAATTAGATACTCTGCCATCAAAACCTTTTGCGTGGTATTGGTTGCTGTCTGAAAAAAAAACTTTTTATGTAAATAATTCATATATAGAGTTCAATTGGGTGTCCCAAGCAAGTGCCAAATGCAATTATTGCCACAGATATTTCAAGCGTAAAACACTAAATCTGTGGTCAGAATCAGTGCACATAGAACTTTGGTTTAGTGTTGGAAGTATTATTATTTAAAGTTTGGGATTGGCTGTTTTACTTTAATCTTTTTGTGTATTTTATTTTTCTGTCTATTGTGTAATTTTTTGTAACTTTATCAACTCTCGTGTTGTCCACAATAAATTATTTATTGTTGTTGTTTTGTCATTATATCTATGCTGGCTGGGGGATGAACAGAACGAATAAAGTGTTTTAAGTAACTTACCGTAAGCTGAAATGCACTAGCGCACAGCATAAGTGAACACATTACGACGTACAAAAACATTACTGGTGAAAGTAATGAATTGAACAGTCTGGAATACCTGAAACAAAAAATATAATTTTAGAAGTGTAATTGATTCATGTACCTAATTATTGTTTTTGTTGAGTTTATTAGGAGCATTACCAATATACCCTTTATTAGGGCAATAAGTGTAGGAGACTCGCGGGATGGGGAGGTCCGAAATATCGATATTTCAACGCGAAGATTTGGCGCTATTTCATTGTTAATGTAAAGAAATAGGTTACTCGATATTCTCTTTAATATTAGTTGAGGTATTCCTTACATCTTACACCATTTCTTCACACTATACCAAACTGATAAGTTTTCTATAATACCTATATAGTTTTATCAATAAAATATGTTTTGTAAGTTACATACTTATAATAAAAAAATTTATAAGTACAAACGGCTTAACTCAACACGAATGCCGGTCTTCTTTTAGATCGTAACGAGGTCCTTCCTCATGAGCTCTAGTTGGTTGTCAAGTCGCAACCGGTCTGAGACTAGTTGAAGTATTCCAGAAAAATACACGTGAGCTTAGTCATTCGTACTTATAAAAATGGACACTGTTTTAGATATTCCGTAAAGTTCAGTAGCTCATTAGGAACTCAAAAGTCCTCAAACTACTCATTTTAATATCTTATCAGTTTTAGTGAGCAATTAAATGTAATAATTTTGCTGATAGACATTAAGTTGTACCTACTTAGTTTAAATGACCCATTCGAAGTTATGTCAATAAATATTCAATACTAAATCACCTTTTCTTTACAGAATTTTCTGCATAATCATCTTTTTTAAATTTAACATCACCTGTTTTTTAGTTAATTCATTTTAAGCAGTTGGACTTTCTGTATTTAAAGTATAAGTACCTATGTAAAGTTTTTTTATAAAAGCATCTAGGAGTTCTTAATATTAAAATTTGCTATAACTATAAAAATATAGTGTATCTCTGTAGCATGGGACTAGAATATAGCTACGGTATCCTCTGCCTGTCGTAAGGGGCGGCTAGTTGAAGGCTTCTGGGGTCATGAGCAGCGGGAGGTAGCGCATAAAGAGGACTCCGTTGCCTTACTTTTAAGACCCTGGAGTCCTCTTACTGTGCTAAGACAGGTCATCAAGAATCGGTAAGAATCCCACATATTTCGGTAGTTGGTTTTAGCAAATAGAAGAAGGTACTAGTTAGAGGACTGCGATAAGAAGGTAGCACCGCTGCAGCGGTCTTCTTTCAAGTAGTTAAATTGTAATGTATATGTAAAGGTTCACCTTTAGACTAAAAATGAGGCGACATTCTTAGAGCTTCGAATTTCAATAGCTTGTAATGAGCATAAGTTTGGTGCTGGTTTAATATTAATATTTAATATCACTGCAGTTAGAAGATTATCTAATGTTACCCACTTAGTAACTTTATTTGCCTTCTGAAATTTGGACTTATAAAATTTAAGTGCACACATTTGATTGACAATGGAGTATTTTGGAGGATAATTTTTAGCGTTACAGTCATTGTTATTATTTCGTAAAATCAAGATGCCTTGCAAAATAATTAGTACTTACTTCATTAAAAGCACGTGTGTATTATGAAGCTGACGTATGATCTTCCCAGCATCTTCGTCACTGATTCCCAATCCGTTACTGTCAAACATTTGTTTGCATCGCTCCCGAAGCAGCTCTAGTTTACCTCCAAAGAAAACCATAATGACCACGACACTTGTGTCATATGCCGCCATAATACCAGCTCCGTAAGCACAGAGACATATATGCCACAAAACTGTGATCCAGCTGCCTGGTGAATGATACTTATCGAATGGCATCCATGAACTGAAGATGTGAGGAAACAATTCCAAGCCATTTCGTAGGGCTTCGCGATAAGTCGCTGATGATAAGTACCGCATTAGAGGCGTTGTTGTCACTGTAATGAATGTGGTAAATACCAAGATCCAGTAAAAGTATAAAACTCGGCGGCAGTACTTCGTGTAAGTATCCAGGATTTTCCCTTTAATCGAATCTCTGGTGTCTCTCTCGTATTTATCAGCCTCAGTTACGTATTGAATGACCTCCTTCCAACTTACTTGCCAGAATACAAAGGTGTTAGCCTTAACTATGCAAACAATACTCAGCATGGATATCTTCAGATTGGTCAATACAAGGTCTAAGTCTGATCTTATCACGTACAGTTCCATGTATTGAGTAAAAACGAAAAAAGTTACGATTTCATGTAAAATAATATAAGCAATTTTTGCTGTTCGGTTTTTTGGTAAGATTAAGCCCATGTTTTTTAAGATCCAATAAGTAGGGCCGAGAAGACGTCTGTTGGGATCTTCAAGGCCTTCAAGAAATGATTTCAACATTTTTTGATGTTGTATCAACAGTTAAATTTATAGGAGTAAACCAAGACAAAGGTTTTTCGTATATTATATACCCTGTCACCCTGCTTTCGGGTAAACGCGATACCATTCGGTATAACGTATTTCAATTAGGTGGATTTGAAACGTGACATTTCTTGTTACATTATTAATGCGCTGTAGGAAACGTTTTCTGATTTTTTTTTACTTAAGTAAGTTACCTACTCTAGTGACAAAAAAACACAAAGCTACACTATTATTTCAATCGCAAGAAAATCTGAATTTAATGTACTCAAACTTATCGTTAAGAGCTACCTCTTATAGTATGAACGTATGGGCAGATTTTATTAGCAGAACCTGTAATGTTTATAAATAAATTAAAAGTTCTTGCAGTACATAACACTCCGGTATTTTATGTAGGTACGCAACTTATTGATGCAGTATTCATGTCGTTGTGCTGCACTAAGGCCTTCTGAGGATGTTATAAATACCTTAATATTCCACGCTAGCTTAGGGTAACTTTCTTTATTACCTAATTAATACTGTAAACCATTTCTATATTATATTAAATCGATAAGTACTAGGTTTATTATGAGTCGCTTCATTTGAAAATACTATTTAACTGTTATTCAAATTGAAACAATTGAAATTGATTAAAAAATAACAATATGAAATGACGAAGAGAAAATAATTGTAAAAACGAAGATATCTACCTACATGTTTTGCTTTTGAATAAAATAATTGTTGAATAAGTACCTAATTCAATTAAAACATAAGTTATCGACAAGTAAAACTTTTCAATTCAGCCAATTCCATCACTAGAGCTCATTTCAGCCAGTAATATTAACACCGTATTCGAAGTACAAACGTATAATTTAAATGTCTTTATTAGAACCGTGAAATGGAGGCGTGGCGGTCGCGCCAGACATTCCCCGGCTTTAAAAAATAATGAAGCCATCACAAAACATGAGAAGGGGATGACGTGTAATTATATATATTATTATAATGACGATTTGATAACGTGTTGGGAAAAATGCCATGTGTGTCCTTTTTGTAAGAATCTCTAAGAACAATTTTAATATAGGTAATAATATATTTAGGTAATCCCTAAGATATTATCTTAGCGAGCCTCGGTCTCTTTTGGTACCTAAACTTTTTATTCTTGTGGATTGTGAACCTCTTTAAATCAAAAAATTTTGCTGATGTCCTCCTGCTACATTTTATAACATACCTATT
>DWAV01000471.1:0-19684 GCA_018231305.1 Noctuana lactifera
CTCTTCAGCTTTATATATTAGTATAGATATAGATAAGATAAATTTTATTGATATTCATATTAATAATATGATGCTTTCTGAATGTTGTAGGACGATGACACGGGTAGCGGAGACGCGCAGCCGCTGGTTCTGGCTAACGTGGGCGGCGTGTTCATTGTGCTGCTGGCTGGCTCCGCCATGGCTGTCGTCTGTGCCTTCATTGAGATGTTCTTTGACGTTTGGATGACTTCCCATAGGGTTAAGGTATGTCTTGTATTTCCCTGGTTAGATTGCCAAAAATCTTTGTTACCTACTTTTTTAGGTTAATCTCCTAATTAGAATTTCTTAATTTACGTTATTATTACCTTTACTTTAAAATACTTAAATATAATCTGGTGCGGAGTGTAATTGTCAAAAAAGTTGCTGCTATTGTGAGATATTTTTATATTAGAATGACGAGCTACATGATTTACTAATGTAATTGTAAAAAAAATTAAAAGCGCTCGTGCAAATCAAAGGTCAAATATAGACGTTATAAACTTGATAACTATAACAATTTTAACTGCTTCTCTCGGTATATAAAACCAATACCGTACAGATACGTTACCGAGAAAATTGAATTAGAACAAAGTGATCGTACTATTACTCTTGATAAGCGAATCAGTATTCATTGATCCAAGTAGAAATATGCGATAGAGAATTTTACGATTAATAAAATTTATGAACGTTCCAGGTACCTTTCAAGGAGGAATTAATAGAGGAGTTAAAGTTTATATTCAGCTTTAGCGGAGATATAAAGCCAGTTCGTCATAGGGAGTCAACTGGAAGTGGTTCCAAGGGATCTAAAAAGGATGAAGATGATAAAAGTATTGATGCTGAATGCCCCCCAGATGATGATCTGTTGGAACCTTCGCGCACTATTCACTCTGAAAGATCTTCCCACTCACATCACACTTCGCACAGTAGGCGACAGAGTAATGCTATGCAAGTGGGCCGGATGCGCAGGATTAGTTAAAATACAATTATGATTACATTGTGTTACAGTAATCTGTGTCTTAATATTTGCTATATTTACGCTGATATTATCATTCAAATACTGTGTTATTCTAATATTGTGTCATTAATTTACTGTACCTACGCTATATATTTTTTCTTTATTAAAATTTAAAACTCCTCTAGCATTGCTTAGCAGGCTTCCAGCAAACAAAATTGTTAAATTTACCAACAAAATACTTTTACTTTCTAAGATCTTAGATGTTTTTCTGCAGTTTTTCTAATTTCTAGCTCACTTTGCTTTAATTGCTGGCATTTTGAAATATTCATAAATAACATGAAAACATAATTTCATTGAAAAAATATTTTTAATTTTAAAAGACATTTCAGTAAAAGACATTTCAATAAAGCTATATTTTATGAAACAATTACGCTGTGTTATTAATTCTTATTTCTTACTTCATTTCTACTTGTATCTCATTTAGGTACTCGTATTTTAGGTATATTGTGTGAAACTAAAATTCGGTTGCTTAATTAGTTCAGTTGAAAAATGAGGTACATATTCTGCGACGTATTGCCATGTGTCTTGTGAAGAGGGTTGCCTAATGAAGGTCGTTTGATTGAAGATACAACACATCTTGTGACTGTTCCTAGTTCTTTGGACATTTTACGCTTATATTTTGTAACATTGAGATAATAAAGTAAGTAAATTAGTCACAATATTCACGAATAAATAGGTATAAAGAGAATTTAACAATTCGCACGTTCTGTAAACTTTAAAAATGTATTAAAGTTTAAGAAATATAATAACGTACCAATACTTACATTTTTATTATAATGATTTACAAAATATACCTATCTATATTACAGTATAGTATGTAATGCGACAAAATAAAATAGATTAATATCACAGAAATAATAAGAATTTGATCAATTAAATGTTTGAATTTTTCTTGTAATACGTTTCGAACTTTTTTTACGAACGATAAAAAAAGTAAAGGCCCAATTTGTGTTCTGTTGCGCCGAACCCTCTCGCTACCTTTGATTTACAAGCAAAATTTCATTAGAAACATAAAAGAAATTAGACGGCTTGACTTAATCTATTTAGATATTTACGAGTATATGCAGTAGAAAGAGGCGCTATCAGCCTCGAGAGCCGGCGTATTGCCAGCGGCGTTTTGGCGTCAGTTTTGTTTACCCTCAATTTATTGCTCGCGCCGGTAATCCGGAAGCGTTTCCTTACGTTATCAAGCCGTACATCCTAAAGAAAGATTTAAAAAGGCGCGTAATCCAAAAAGCCATATGAAAAAAAGTAACAAGAAGAGATTACAGTAACCGATACTTAAATAGATTATACATATTTTATTTTGTGTATCTCATACTACACAGTACTCATAGTGTGAAGTCATGTAGACAGATCCACTAGAGTATTTTTCAATTTTTTTTATAAAAAATTGGAGCTCTTCCGCTTAAGTACCCAGTTTGAAGAACAGCTTTTTTACAATATACTTACATAAAAAAAAGTAAAGTATTCAACAAAAACTGATAAAAATATCACGTATTATATTAGAGTCATCAAGTTATGAATCTTAAATTAAGTAGCTTGCTTTCTATCCTGGAATAAATCTTGAGTGTTAAAGATCTTGTATTTTCTGATTCGTTAAAATATTGATGATATGTATGAGTTTGACCGTAGGTGTTCTTAGCAGAAAAGTAATCTACTTATTAATATAGAGACATACGATCATCTAACTGTACCAACTATAGTGAAAAGGCTTATTTACAAGGGTATAAGTTTCCTCAAGCAATTTGTACAGCTAACGAACCCGGATGAAAGATTGTGGTCACCGGGTCGGAGTCCGATTTCCGTTGGACACTAGACATAATAGTTCGGTAAATCATCTACCAATGCAGAGCTTTGTGTTAAAACATTAAGGAAGGCACATTGGTTTGCACGGATATATTCAGTAGCCAATATAAAATACTATAGTTTATCTTACTTACTTTAATTATACTCAAACAAGTGACAGTAAATATAAATTATGACTAGATATATTTTTTACTAAAAATATTAAAAGTTAGTCATAGCTTTACTTATAACTAGTTAAGTATTATTATTGGGTTAAATTAGTTCTGATAAAGTAAAATTTTTGGTCATTAACAAATACTTTCAAATACAATACATACATATTCGTAATATGAGATATATTATTTCAGATGTAGAAAATTGTATACCTAGATATCTATCTATGTACTGACCAAGGTAACATTTACATGTAGAAATCTAGGTATAAACCATTTTCATTAAGACTAGAGCCGTAATTGAGGTCAGTTACAAATGGTCGCTTCCCCTAAGGGTTACCGCAAACTAGGCGGGCAATTCTTAAGTGTTCTCCTTTTTGCAAATTGGATATCGATTTTATTTTTTTAGAATAGAGTTAATATAATCAATATTGCAATTAATTGTTTAAGCAGACAGAAGCGTTACTCCGCATCCAGAACTACACAGAATGAAGGTAAATCCGACTAAAAGTCAGTTTCAGCCTCTTTCCTTTGACCAGATCTTCGTCTTATATCCAGCCAGCTTAACTAGCTATACTCTCGTCTTCTAGCAAACGCCACGCTAAGACCTCCAGAAGAATGTCTCGAGCTATGCGAATGGTGAGTCTTGTTGGTATCGGTTGACATGCCGGATCGAATGGACTTCAACGACCTGATCTCATCCTTTCCTTCAGCTTCCGCCAGTGCTTCGGAACTTCCACCTACCTTCGAGCTACGCTTTACTGGCTTAATATCGCCGCTGAACTTTAGAGCAAATTTCAATTCTTCTACAAGTTCAAATTTGAATGTTGTCTGTGAAAACATAATGATTGATAAAGATATAAAGAAAAAGATAAGGGACTTCGACTAAGTTATAAACGGATTTAAAAAGCTGTTTTTTTGGTAATAAAAATTAACTAAATGATGTACGAGGAGGGAGAGACTACGTACACACAAAACACATTAATTAAAAAAAAACTCTTTTAGCTATTTTCAGCCAAAGACCTTAAACTTTATCCTAGGAACAAAAACAAGTTTCTCTTTCTATATATGTGCCTTTTCTTCTCAAAAATATCGCCAACCAATACATAAAAGCGAGCAAGGTGCGCAGTGCTTACGTTGTACTTAACGGTGCGCTTGAAAACTCCCCACAGCATATCAAGGATTGATATAAACAGACCAATCAAGCTCCCCACGCCGAGGACCACGAATGCGCCTAGCATATTTTTCATTCCTAGTTGTTTTTGCTCTTCGTTATGCTTTTCCTGTAAGAGATTTATTATTTGAGATTTATTTAATGTGTCGAATTCGTTATAGCAGTGAAGCTAAATGACGTTTTCTGTTGACTGCAACCATCGTACTAGGGGTGGTGTAACAAAATGGAAGCATAGATATTTCTTTATATAGGAAGAATAGTAAACAAACATACGGGATGCTTGTTTACAAACAAATATCTGATGTTAAATTAACGTATTTAGTTTTCGACATGCCATATGACATATAACAATTAAAAATGAAGTCTATCTGTCTTATGTAGCCCCGAGTTTTGATTTTTCTTATTTATCCTAACGTACGAGTATATAAATAACTGTAAAAGCTTTACGGTAATATACTATTGCTAGTATGTGTATTTGATTGATTCCATTAATTTGCTAAAGCTTTATTGGTTATAGGTACTCACCCCACATTTTCCACCGCCTCTCTTTTCTTTCCACCAAAGATCTTTCAGCTTTTGAATTTCACCTCGTTCTTTGAGCTTCAACAAAGCATCATCTATGTGCTTTTTGTAACGAGAACCTAAAATTAATATGTAATGATAATCAAAATTTTAAGCAGCTTAAAACATTGATACTTATGTGACCACTTGCGACTTCATCTGCAGAATTGAGAAATAATTGTAACCCCAAACAAACTATCATATGGTTGAGCATTTTAGGAAGGAAAATGTAACAGACAGAAGATAGAGAGAGTCACGTTCATATCTGTAATATTAGGGGTTAAAGTATGAAATTTCCATTTTATACCTGCTGATTTTTTTTTCTTTATATCATATTTAATTGCCTATAGTAATACAAAGTAAGTATGGATTACCTTTCTTCATACCAATGCCGTAGCTTTTTGAGTCAAGCAGTCCTCCTACTTGAAGTAAGTCGCAGTGTCGCTCCTTGTAATACTCAATTGAGGTAGATTCCGTGAAAAAAGCGTACGTTGTATTTTCAGCTCTTCAACATAAACAAAACATAATAAAATTTGAACTTGTAAAAGTTTTATCTTACTCGTGTTTATAAAAATCTGAAGATTATTTTCCAGTCATCAGTTAAGATGCCGTAGCGTGATTTGACAATTACCAAAATGTTGTTTTATTGTTAAAGAAAGGAAATTGAAAGCATTTGTTATGAAAGTAAAAGAGCATATGTGACGAAATAATATAATAATTTTTTGTCTCGTTCTGGCCTATCTAATTGAATTAGCAGAAAAGAATAACACTTACATTTCCACTCCAATATCGTTTTCTTTCACCAGCCAGTTTTTCGCTTCCATTTTTCGGTACATGTTTTGATAAGTCGGATTAGAAGAAGTCTGGAACATCAATAAAATTAACTTAATAATATTATTATAATGAATCAATCATCATCAACCCATAAATGTTGTTGGTATGCTCTCAAATAGGTATGAGAGAGATATTTAATTGTTGATTTTAATAAAACTGAACACCTTCATACACTTTATATAAACAATAAAGAATAAGCAAGAAGTACCTATGCAAGCAAAGTGACTTCCAAGTTTGTTTGCAGTCTCCGTCCAGTTTCTCGACGCGACGAGACACGGTTTAACTTTAGATATCATTTTAATAAAAATCTAAGTTAGATCATTGAATTCCATAAGACTAGTCGTATTACTGCAAGTATGACAATTCGCTATTGAATTTAAAAATAAAATGCGAGAGAGAAAATTTAAAAAGAAATTATAAAGAAAGGAATAGAAAATAAAACCTTGAAAAATTGTATGGTCGATCCTTTGCTTTTCGCTCCATAGGATATCGACTTGTGATTATAGAGCTCTTCGACCGTGTGAAATGGTAATTCGTTTGTCTCAACGGTCAGAAATGCGACAAGGGTTCCGACGTATGAAGCCATTATGATCATCGTGAAGAACCACCATACACTAGTTATCATACGCGGTGCTAGAGCTCTGTAAATTTGAAAAAAATGGTTAGGATAAATATTTTGTATGGTGATGAAAATTTTAAGTAGGTAAACTCAGTCGATCGGGGAAGTATAAACTTTAGGTGAATATATGGTTTCGAAATATTTGCAGTGATTATGAGTAAGTTTTTGACATTTTCAGACTAAGTTAATATTACGGCACGAGAAGATTGGAGAAAAAAACATAATATTATATGTATAAGGACTAACTTACATAGGAGCAATTTCCGAGCCCTGCTGCATAACAGATCCAATGATAAGCCATACGGAGTTAGCAAAACTAAACTGGTTGCTGAGTTCTTCCGGTTGTTCGATACAGGGCACAGGGTTTTGCCACTCCTTGTGGGATATACGCCCCACAAATATCATAATCACACCCAGACCTAGCTGAACGAGCACCATATAATACCATACCTGAAAAATTTATAAAAATTAATAAGAAAATTAAATTCTAGCGATACTATGCAATACTTTTAAATAATGGAACGTAAATCTCAACAAAGAATTATAGGACGTAATAGATCTTATTAAAAAATATAAGACTTCATGCTACAGAGAAATGGCATACATTTTTTTTAAATTAAATTGCATAAAATTATAAAAATTGATGATGAATGGCTGAACCATCGGCTATTTATTCGTTGAAGTCCGAGAAATGTTATCATGGTAAAAATAAAACAGAAAAGGCAAAAATTGCAAGGAAAATCATAAAATCACTTTTTTTGTTCTTCCAATACAGATGTTTTAGGGTAGAACGAAATTTGCTGAGTCGGCTAGTTAATTACAAAACTAAAGCCGACGTAGATGCAGTTGATGAAAACTTTACCTCTTTAGAAAACACAGCCATAAAAGAGAACATTTCTGGTGGCTGTTTACTTGGCTCCTTATACAAAATTCCGATGCCTAAAGTCATAAACGGTGTCGAAAAATCAATCCCTCTCTGCCTCTCTGCCGTTATTGTCAAGTCGCAAATGGCGAAGTCGGCTTTCTGAAAATAAACCCCTCTGAGAATTAGGACAAACTTCGAGCAAAGTGTAAGGTATCTGTGCTATTTGTTGCCAGTCGGCTATTTAAAGAATAAATAGAAATCAATCTTCAGAATAAACTTTATCTTTAAATAATACAATACATTTTTCTTACGCATTTGTTGCTGAATTTGTTTCATAAGTTATCATAAAAGAGTAAATAAATAGATACGTTATCATTTTATTATATTGACAGTTTTTATTATGGGTCTGTTAATAATGCAAAGTCAAAACTCTTTCATGTTACTTAGTTATAATATCATACAGACTTTTTAATCAGTTGAATTCCTCTTTTTAAAATGCTTTTGAATATATTTGTGTTGCAGGGTTTACTGTTAAAATGTACAAGAGGAATATTAAATAATAAAAATATATGGAGCTATTATATATTATGATCGCCATAGCAAATGTACCAACCTCTTCTCTAAGTTTCAATACCATACCGGTCCATTTCTGAGTGGTGTTGTCAAAAGTTCCGTAGTCCGACTCGAGTTCAAATTCGTAGTTAAATCCAAGCAGATCAGCAATTCTGTCTATCAAATCTACAGCAAACCCCTCATAGCGATCATTTCCTTCTAACTGTTGTGATGATTCCTTCACAAAGGCGTATGGTTTCGTCTGGCAATTAAATTCGTTTCTTTACTCAAAAAAGGGTTTTAAAGAGAAATAATGTCAATTAGGTAAATAATTAATTACTGTATTTTTTTTCAATAAATTTTTTTTTGTTCATTATTAATCTAAAGTTTTTAAAAAGTTTCAGTAGTAGGATTTTAAAATGCCTTAGCTTTCTGTTCTTTTAACTTCCACTATTCGATTTCAAAAAAGATAATTAAAAGTTGTTCATCAAAACAGCATCAGAGAAAATAAAAGGTGGTTTACCGTTGAAATTAAAACTCTAAATGTTTTGTTCTTCATTATCGTTTCTCCAACAATGTCGGCCTCTGGCACCAAGGGTCTTGATATTTTAAGGTCGTCGTTCTCCCAAGTACCTATCTAAACAAACGCAAATAATTATTTTTTCAAATTAAATAAATATCGAATCAATCTTGATCGGATTTCCATGGAGCAATTTAATTACAAAAATGTTTTTGAAGACAAAACCATTTCAGTTTTTTTCTTTGTTTTTAGATACTAAAATATTATTGTTACTTACTTTTTGTGTGCCAGCAGAAGTAAGCTCCATTATATCTAAAATAATATTTGTCCTTTGTCCTAGTCCATCAAAGTTTAAAGATCTGGAAATGCCTTTTACTTTATTCTGAAACCATAAAATTAGGTATTTCTTAGTAAGTTATATCATTGAGACTGATGTAATGAAAAACGAAATTTATTATGAAAACGGCAAACTAAAATGAAAATATAGGATTACTAACAGTTTTCATGAAATTAAGTACAGAAGATCCGTACTTCCATGCTTCATATGTTTCACAACTAAGCGTTTTAATTGTCACATTTACTTTGTTCATGGCTTCATAAAAAACCAAAACGGCATCATATATGAGAATGAGTTTAGTTTTCAGTACTTCAGGCTCAACAGATATACCTGACTCCGTGTTGAGATTTGTTGTGAATTCCAACAATTGTTCATTCTCTGTTAAATTTATTAACCGGAAACCTGAAAGGGGCTTATGAATAAAACATTTGATGGTGTCCCGCACCGGTAGAGCAGAGTGGCTGTGTCAGTTGCAGTTAAATTTCACATAAATCATTACATTGCCACTGGCCTCGTTCTCTGACTTAAATCTAATTTACAGACTCGGTGTAGTTGCCACTCAATTAGGCTTTACAGCGATTTTGTAATTAGTTGCTAATTGGCTGTATTGCAGGGCCCATTTAGAATCTATCTAGATTAAGGACAATTGTTTTTATGGCAAGCGTAGCATTACTGCGAATATGGGATATAACGACTAGATTATATATTATATTATATTTTAGAAGTTAATACGAACTACTGAAACTGGAAAAGTAAGTCATAAATTGTATTGTAACAAAATTTCGTACACAAAGCGTACTACAGCCGCCAGAACATTTGCTTGAAAGTGCTTGCTTGTGGGGCAATGTAATTGTAAAATTATATAATGACAACAGATCCTTCATCTATAAATGGAGCATTAAGACTGTACTTTCATGAATACAACTCATAAGTCGGCCTTACGATAAATAAGTAGAATTAATCTTATAGTAGGTATGTGTCGTCGCCTGCCTTTAGCGTTACTCTAGAGAAGTTTAACGATGCCACGAATAACATAATATTATATCAAGTTACTAATCATTTTGGGTAACTAACCTAAAATACAATTTAACTTACCAGTCATGTTTACCCCACCGTACCTATATCGAGTTAAATCGAGTGTGAATAAGTCGGGCGATACAAATATGTAGGAATGTTCATCTGCCATTAAGCCCACCTGCTGGGCATGCAATAACAGAGTCTCCAAATTGACGGATGGACAGTCCACAACAAAATTAACATAGCCATTACGTTTCGCATTGATGAGAACAGTTCTGTAAGAGAATATTTTGTTTATTTAAAACATACATATGCCTAATATGATTTATTAATTTATATTAGATATAGATATAATAATAATAATAACGCTTCACACTCACACGAAATTACGAGTACAAAACAAATAATATCGCTGTGGTATCCTAAGCACGAAATTTACTAAATAATATATTAGCCACAGCTACATCGCAGTTTGGTAGAATGAATGTATTATATCATAATTTTGAGTAATTTCGAAATGTTGTTGGTTAGGTATTTCTGTTTTTTTGTGTCCTTTGTCACGAAAATGTCCTCTTCTTTATTTTCTTTCTTAGTAGGCAGAATCAACCCATGGTTATACAACATTCAAATTATACTTGTATTTCAATATAAAAGATGTTTTCAATTTGTCAATATAAAAGACCATAAATCAACCTTTTGCAACTGAATATTTTGTTTATATTAAATATTATATCAGCTTGTGCTCGCAAATGCGTCTGCGTGGAATGTAAGAAGTATTCTGTATCTTTTTCCAGGTAACAAATTGTCCCTGTACCAAATTACATACATCTAAATCCAATAAGACCTTTATGGATTGCGCAATAAAAACTTTCCTCTTTATTTCTATCTATTTTGAGTACCAAATTTAATTACGATACGAAAGTATTTGACGATATAATGTAATTTTGCTAAACGTGGGTCGCGGTACCTACCCGGGCGAACTATATAAGCTCTACTACCTAGTGTTTATATGAATTTGTATACTTCAAGCAGTACCTGTAATCATCTCCAGTGAGTTCTCTCACAGTTACGGTGTATTTCTCAGTACGGTTACCCATTTTCAGCAAATTGTTTACTCGTATTAAACTATGGCCCTTAACATACAATATAGTAAAATTTCTCCATTCTTTGAGATTTATCAATTTTTCCAACATCTGAAAATACAACAGGTTTATTTTGAAAACATTTACGAGTGTACCTAGTACAATTTTATCTAGCACTATCATATAGTATAGCAGTATTAACGATTAACTATCAAAAAATATTTTTTTCGCTTGGCAGTTCTGTTAGTCTGAGCCGGTCAAAATATATAATAAAGCTAGTTTAATTACGCACCATATTGTAAGTAACAGGGCTAGGATATAAATTGATGAGTGACCAGTTTTTGGAGTACAAATCATTATGCTGTATCGCTACGTGAGGCAGCTCTAGCATGTCACACAAGGCTTGGATATGCTCGCTGGTTCGTCCACCTATACCATCTATGATGCCTATTACGCCTTCCTGAAAAATTGATAAGAGCAATAACTTAAAAAAATTTCCATACAATTTACATAAAGTTAAACTGCGACTACTAAATAAACGACATAACAATAAATGACATGACAAGGGGCAAATGGTAGGTACTCAATTTCAAGTAGAATCGAGATAATAATTTAATATATTGTTTTACCTCAGCCAATGAACATACATGACGTCCTGTTTCTAGAATTTCACCTTTCTTAGATACAGTTCTGATTGATGCAGTGAAGTTGAACTTTTTAGCGCTTACAGTTAACGCCATTTGGAGGTCTTCGGCATCTTGATAGAATATTCCACCTTTAAAATATATAAACGTAAAAATGTATGCCAATCTTGATATTTTAATCTTCACTTAAGATATAGGGCTTATTAGAAAACCATGCCAGAAAAGGTGCATATATCAACCCCTTCAGTTAGGCGTCCAAATTAAGGCATTCTACGCTCTATTGGGATAACGACAGTTGACAGTACTAGGAAATCTACCAATACAATTCCATAGATTCTAGGGATTGTAATGACCAAGAAATATCCTATAGTAGATGTCATTGTCTATACTCTAATTTATACATTTTACCGTGTACTTTATTTTGTACCTTTAAAAACATTAAAATCGAAGAGAAGTATATCTCCTAGAATATAAATTTATCCTTTCTTTAAATGCAATTCACTTTAAATTTTAACGCAAAGTAGGTACTAAACCCTCTTTAACAACGTCTATGGAAAAGTTAATAGTAGGTAAGTTAGTAACTAAAAGGGAATAAAAAATTGTATTTTTTCTTTTCAATATTATTATCCTTATAGAATACTAACCACATTAAACTTAAATCAAAACTTGAAAATATTGCAACTTGAATTGAAATACAAACATTAAAACAAAAAAGCCAATCAAACTAACCAATAGCCAGATGATCCGATAATGCAGATTGCGCCGACATCAGCGCCACAAGAATTACTCTCACAATAAATCCCATTCTTTACACACTCACTGAATCATATTTCGTATTAAAATTAATACCGAACATAACTAATACAAAACAAAAATACGTTGCATTCAATGCAATAAACACACGCACATTTTTAATGAGCTATATTGTTAATGAGTATATGTTAAGCGGGGAACATTGTAATTATCCCGATGGACTTTATAGATGCTTTGAAGAGGCCGTAATAAACGTTTTGAGTTTAAGCCGACTATCGGTAATGTGTTTAGATTGGTGTCGGGATAGCGGGCCGCGACGCGACACGCGGCGTCAGAAATAATCCCGCGCCTATATTTAGGTTGAGTTTTCCGCAAAACGACATACTTTGTTCAGATACCATCACGTTTGTCTCGCTCGAATTGAAGAAAAAGTTATTAAATTGGAAATTCTTATATGTTATATAGCGAGTAAACTTTAATTTTAATTTACTCAAGTATCAATGCAAATTTAGACTATGCTAACCTTACGAGTACCATCGGTTGCTTTGAGCTTTGAGTACCTAACAAACTTTGAGGTCTTCTATTCGGTTTGTATCTAAAAGATTTGTGCTCCGCTAACTGGCGGCACATTACCCTCCTCTGTGATAATAATAAGTCCTTTAAATCCCTTGTTTTCTTAAAGTTTACAAGTCGAAGAAAGTCATGGGACGAGAGACCTGTTTCTCCAACCAAAAGTTAATTAATATCTGATAAAGCTTATGACATAAGTCACTGTCCTTGCTTTAGTAAAATAGTAAGGTATTGAATAATATAGTGGAAAGTGCTAAAGACGCGGCATAGTTTTAATGCAGTTTTTCCTCTGGATCACTTGGTGACTACGTGTCGACATAATGGTGAATCATGGCTAGTTTGGCACCAGAGAGTGAACCCAATCCAATTTCGCAAAGTTTATTAGTATGCACAGGAGTAGTTCGCGTTTGCTCAATGGCGTACGGTGTGCGGTTAAAGGCAGACACACACTTTCGATTTTTAAGTACATTACCTATAATCCGTTTAAACTATTATAATTATGATACCGATCAGTGATATAGGTTTTTTTTATGATATGAAGTAGCAGACGAGCATTCAGGCCACCTGGTGTTAAGTGTTCTCTGCCGCCCATGGATATATACATCCAACAATCAATAAATTCATCCAACAATCATCAATATTTCATTTGAAAATTGCGTGTTAAAAATAAACTCAGTAAAAGAGAGCTTTTAATCATTATTTAGTCTGATAAAGTTCCGATAAAATCGAATAATTACAATAAACATTGGGAGAGGTGAAAGAGCTTAGCAGTAAAGAGCCCAAACATATGAGGGTACTTAAAGAAATCTTATCGATGCTGCGTCATCATAAAGTGTTAAGTTTATAATCGCCCTAAATAAATGCCAAATGGAAATTTACAATGCTGCGGACGATGAAGCCTAATAAAATGTTTACGAGCATGATTTCGAAAGAGCGCTTGCGCATACCATTTGCGTTCGTGTTCCTTAAAATCATTATTATTAATATACGTGCATTTTTTTATAATTAATGCCGAAAACTCACCAGACTAGGATGTGGTAGGTTTTTGCAACGATGTATTCTTTAACTTTAGATAAGTGTTTACGTAAAAACTACATAGTTTTAAACGGCTAGACAGAGTTTCGTGAATTTGATTCACAACTTAACCTAGTCCATGGCCCTGGAATTCCAGGATATTTTTTTTTATTTTTTGACCAATCGCAAGTTTACACATAAGAATTTGGCTTGTTTTTATGCTTTTTCTTGTTTTTTTTTGTTCATTTTCATTTCACTTGTGTTCCCTTTGTACTGCGTGTATTTTGCGTTCACAGTATTTTTAGAAGGCTCTCGTATTTTTATTCGTTATTAGCTTCAAGTAAAAACTTCCTATGATTGTTGGCTATTTATATAACGTGAAAGTAAAATGAAATATCTCTTCCACTTTAGGCTATAAAAGCGTAAGAATGATTGCCACAGTTATTTAACTAGAAAGTTAGAAAATAATCTGAGAATAAAAGGAACTTCCAAAAAGTCCTCAGGCAAGGCTTTTATATCTGGATGAAGGCTATCGCGGCAGGTCTCGGATATTATTTAGCTCTTACGTAAAGAATGGATCATAGCAAATTGGTATTTTCACTTAACATAAATCACAGTAAATGGACGCAAAAACTGATTTATTAAAACACAGTTGTACGTATAAACGTTTGACAACCAGTTTGGTGTATTAGGTACTCACTACTCACCATGCCGGTCCGCCATTTGAAAGGTTCTGGACTCGATTTCGGGCGGGACAGAAATTTAAATTACTTTTTTAGATTTCTGTCTTCGGTGTGGGTGTTATCTTTGTATGTGTGTAAAATCTTTTCTGCCTCAAATTTCTGCTCATTTACTTATAAGAAAAAGATGATAGGTATCTTCTATGAAACTCTTTTCACTCTTTATAGGTACATTGTGTCGTTTCATATAACAAACTCATACAAACACGATGCCGTGAAATGACGTAATAAAGGATATTGCTTAACCTAGTACAGAAGCTAACAACCAACAAGGCACTTTTAAAAGAGAATGGTTTGTAATCTTAACGATTGTGTGTGTGAAACCTATGTGTCGAGTGCATTAGAGTGTAAGGAATTAGGGTCAAGCTTTCGGATATAAGTGTAATTTACTCCGACGTCATTTTTGTGACCTATAAAGAAAGTTATTGTTTTTATTGTTGTTATTGCACCGGAATAACACTGTAATGTTAAGATAAGATTTAAATCCTGACGTTTAAAGGTTTATAGTATGTTTTTGGAAGCTTCGCTAATATGAAAAACGAATTGCCTACGTTCACCATTTAATATAGTCACTATACGCGTATCAAATAAGTGCAGCAATATGACGTGCTTAGAATAATAATAAAATATTTCGTTCAACCAACTTAACCTACTTACATATTTTAGAACTTATCCTGCATATGACGCTGTCAATTTTAAAGCTAAGTTAAATGACACACGTTTAAATTTCATCTGAATGAATGTCTCTCGCATATTTATACTATATTCTTACATTCTGTAATAAGCTATGGTACTCATAATACTGACCCGAATCGTATCGTAATGGATTGAATATAAAAAAACATTGAACTGGGTTATTATATTTTTTTTCCATAAAGAAGCATGAATATAAAACTTTAAATGACTCGAGGATAATATCTTGTGTCCCGCTGCTTTAGTTTTATCCTGTTCCGTATCAGCTTCTCTCGTCATTGTCGCTTGTCATGTGTCGCGATCGCTTGGATTTGTGTCGTGTCCTCTCGTCTCATGTTGTCTCTAAAGAAATACGTCGTATCCAGCTTCTCGTGTCATGTTCCTCCATCTCACGACGTGATTTCTTATCTCTTGTTACTTCACTTGAGTCTTGTTAAGTTTTCTCGTGTTGCGAATTCCACGTAAAAATCACGATTTTAATCGTATGACTCTATTTATACTATGCTTCCGCGTTTTTAGCAACTACGCTAAGCACATGATCATAAAATTATTTTAAACCCCATATATTTGCAAATAGTTTTGCAAAATGGAGACTCATATCATTTGAAAGCCATGACGAGTGGTCACAACCGTATATGCGACGGAGCTACGAGAGGATCTGTAATTAAAACTCTACGTAAGTGCTGAAAACTTACGTTATCTGATACGGACAGATGGAAAAAACGAATATGAATAACGTTGTGAAATTGTGAAGAGTGGGAAAATGGTAGCTTGTCGGTTATGGGAGCCACTACAACTTAAATAGACAGGAACGTAAGAATCGAATTTAAATGCTCTAATATAAAATATAACGAACTCAAGAACTATGTAAATAACATTATTATATTGGAAATAACTGACTTAAGATAAATATCAAAAATAAAAGCTTGCTCTGAAGCTAGACATCTCGTTAGGGACGAAAATAAACATGAAAAATGGCATACGATGACAATCAAAAGCTCTTTTTAGCTCCATTATCGACATTGTTATTTTGGCAGAGATCGGTATCTTGTTATTTAATTACTTGTTAATGGCGTTATAATTATAGGTATTAGGTAGTATAGGTAAGTATAATACTTCATCTTCGTTCATTTCGTGATGGTGAATAAGCAACAAAAGATTCAAGTACAATATCTACAAGACACATTTTTTTATTTTAAGCCTTTCTTTTATTAAGAAATAGGATGTTTAATGTAATATATGTATATTTTTGAACATTATAAAATAGTTTTTCAAAATCTGTCATCATATCAATTACGATACTTAGGGTCAGTGCCGACCTGCCGACCCTTAGGGACGTCGTGGCGGTAAAGGGACTAATTTAGTAACAATCTAAAATCAACTTCTGTCTATTAAATTCTAATAAATGAATACTATTTATAGCTAGAACCTGACAAAACACGTATTCTATTTTATACATTATATTGAACAAATCAATTTGAAATAATAATATATTGAAAACATACTGTTTATAACCTTAATAATGTGAATATTACATTTCTTGTTTGATTGAGAAGTAAAATGTAATTGTTAAATGTAAAAGGAAAAAATTAAGAAGACATGTATGCCAGATTACCATATTATATTGAAATGGACTAGGTATTTATTCTATTATATTTAGAAGAGCATTTATTCTATTAAACGTTAATTTTCTTCTAATTTCGACGAATAAATTACATTAGGAATTTTGTATAACATTTCTCTCCTGCGACCAAATAAGTTATATTTGTCTTCATTTTCCATGTTTCCCGTTTTGTGTGGGTTGAATGACAAAATACTTTACAAAAGATGAATTTCATTTCATACGAAACCTCTATGTAGACAATAACGGCACTCTGTGGTTGACGCATGTCATGCACAGTACAAACATTCATATAAAACAAGAATTCTCGTATATCCAATGGCAGTGTTTCTTTCTTTTCGACAATATTTTTACGCATGTTCAGAGTTCAAACAACAATAGATCTGTTTTGACCGGAAAACTTGGAATGTATTTCTTTCTTTCAGGTTAAACACTCGTCATTGGTAGATCGTAGCTAAGCTGGAAACGGATATTGAAAAAAAATCTTAAGCCTGGTATTAGAGTGCTGGTTAAAAAAAATCTGCAATTTTGTATTTAAAATTAAATAATAATCTATTTATTAGATATTAATTGAAGAGAACTTTTGATTTCTTAAGCAGCTCAATAGGTTACTAAATTTATCTAAATCGAATTTCGCACCTTAGGCGACGTAGTATTATTGAATCGTTATTTAAATAGCGATCTTGTAGTAGGTGTATCTACTTGAAAATCATTTGTCCGCTATCTTTTCGAAAAAACTAAGCTCGAGCTTTTACGTAGGTAGATATTTATACACTGCAAAAGGAAGATAGTTAAGGGTGCTTAAAATTGTTTTATCCGATAGGACTTCCCACGCTTACTTGATTTCGTACCTATATACTTGTATTGTATGCTTACCATCCACCAGCTTACCACCTGGAATAATTATACTCTCTCAAAGGAAGTTTCTTGGCGTTCAATAACCAGTTTCATAAAAAAAATTTAGCTTTGATGTTAATTTCGTAAAACATACATTTTGTAAACCTGTATTACAATAAAATATCAATGACCTAGGTATGTATTATCGTGAAGGGAACACTCTAAAATACGTACGGAAAGAAGACGGAAACGACCCACTGCGTATTAATATATAGAAGATACTACTCGTGCTTACTTATATTAATATCAGTCGAGATACGTATTGTTGAATATAAGCTTTAAATGCTATCCATATACGTACATATTGTTACATTAATATACAAATATAATACAAAATACCACTATAGAAATAGATCTTTCTCAAAGCGAGGCAGCGACCTCTGTCTAGTTCAAACGATAAAATGGCAATAAATTGTAAAGGCATAAAAATGTGTTTATTTATCAGTTAGAAGTCCATTTCAAGTGTACGTTTTATAGTGGCAGCTGTGTTTGATAGTCTATGATGGAATTTTTTTAAACGAGCTTGTTTTAATTACGTTATTTGGTCCAATTTGACTCGATAAGAGTGCAAAGAGAGAGATAAGAGTGCTCGAAGTCAACCAGTAACCAGACTCCCGGAAAATTCATTGTCAGAAGACAACACAATAATGATATATACTCGTAAGTAGGCAGCATAAGGTAGCCATAACCACCCACAGCGTGGGTGGGCAGGAACCCCCTACAGAGTGGGTTGTAGTGCTAATGCACATACCTCAAAGTCTATGCATATAATTATGTATCAACTATCAATTAACCTACAGACAAATTGGTATATCTATGGTATAGATACGAGTACGAACCTACCTAATTTAATAAACCAGTGTTACTAACCATTGCGATTATCTTTCAAAATATGATGAATCTGTTTTAAAGAGATAATTTGGCTGTACGAGATTAGATTAATTGAATTACCAAGTAAATAGGCCAGGCGAGTTAAGAGAGTCCGTTACTTAACTCACTTAACTAATTAGCAATCTGTCCTTTGTTCCCACTATAAGATTTATATTTTATTCGAATACTTGATGGAATTTTAATCTCTGCATTCTCTGCTTTTCAAAAGGATTTAAGTTGCATGTTTGCTACAAATATTTTATAGCTGTTACTAGGTAGTAACAAAGTTTCCAACTAGTATAGCATACGTTAAGTTATTTTTAAATATAATATAACTAATATAAAACAAAGTAAATAATATGACCTATAATTTGAATAATAATATAATAAATTACTTATAACGTACCTATTCTAAAATAACATAGCTTTCAACATACGATGTTACAAACAAATAGCTTTTAAAAAAAAATCTTTGTGTTCAAGATTACGATAGATACATTTTGGAAGCTGTATTTTTGTCATCGATCTAGAACAAACAGCGTCTACGACCGTTATAACCTTCACTTTTTTTTTTCTTACAAAATGGCGACTGCAAAATATTACCTTGGTAAATAATTATTGTGTGTTTTCGAAAGCCAACTCAAACACATTAGGGTAGTACATAAAACGAAACAAACACATCAGTCTAGCTCTTGCATCCATCACGCCCATAAAATATTTAGTTGAAGTAAACGTACAAAATATGAGGACCGCTAAACCTCAAATCTATATTAATATGTATTCTACGTAGGAATATTTACGTAAAAGTAATATCATACAGACATTTTAAAATCTATCACGAACTTTATGATTCTAGTTTGGTAGACGCGTCAATCCACTCGAAACGTTGTTAAATTTATGACAAATCGTGAAAATAAAGCATCTCTCAAGCAAATACCAATAGGGCAACCAACGTACACATTTACACAATACATAAAATAGGATCCCGCATGCCCTTAAACGATTTCAAAATGCCTGTGACAAAATGCCTCTATCACAATTTTTGTAGAAAAGACGTGTCGGTGTTATCCAATCTAAATAATTCTATGAATTTTTTAAAATATCACAAATATGGTATAACTTTATGTTGGGGTCAGGTCGCCGGTCTCTAAATTCCTGTATAATATTATTTGCGATAAATAAAAATGCTTGTCTCTAGTTGGTGTCAATGACGGAGGGCGAATGACAGATCGAAAACTGTCACAGGAAATAACTATTAAAATGACAATGAAAGGAGGATTGCATATGATTGCCTATAACAAAGTATTCCCTCTGTCTCCGCCCTCGA
>DWAV01000472.1:0-19668 GCA_018231305.1 Noctuana lactifera
ATATGTATTATTAGTAAAATGGAATATCTAAACTGGAAAATATAACAGCGTTATTTTTAATTTTTATATCTAAAACTTCCGTGTAATAAGAATAAGTCCATAAACACGAAGTTGATCGTAAACAGAAAGTTCCGGCATTCGTGGCTTACCTACCGGAACCGGCGACCGACGTCGATAAACCTTTTGAGTATGTTTACGCGTGACCGCGCTTACGAAGTTCTCTCCTATTAGGTTATATACAATGGGGTGGTTATAAGGAAAGTGGAAGTATTTGACGAAGAATGCGGAAGCGTGCGTATGCGCGTACAATTACATTAAGGACTAATTAAGTGCAGCGCGTATAGCCCCGCTGGTAGAGTGGATCGATCTCAAGATGTCAAGCGATCTCACAGTTAAGCAACCTCGGACGCGGTCGGTTCCCGAATGGGTGACCGCTAGTGGCAAATTTCATGCGCGCATCCGTGCTTCCAAGGGCACGTTAAGCCGTCGCCGTCGGTTGTTATCGATAGATAACAGTCGTTAAGCCTGGTCGAAGGCCTTTTGGGCGGTTTGAAACATCCGACACGGGTTGGCCACTAACCGTATCTCCACCAATCCGCATTGGATCAGTGTCGTGGACTACCCTGCAGGTCTACCCTGGTTGTGGGGAGAGACCCGTACCGCTGAAGGAAAAGGGGAAAGAAAGTGTTAAAAGCCTGGGATTGATCTAACTCTGCCAGGCGATTTCTATACTCCATGTAATAGTTTTAATATAATGAAACGTGTGACCAGTTAGCGCTGGAGCCATAGTGACTCAGACGTTTAGATGAAACGATCAAAAGCCTAGCTTAATAAAAATCAGCCGAACTTCCCACTCCGTCCGTCGCTGTCCGCAATAAAAGCCCCCTAAGGCTGTTCATCTGATTGTTATGATGAAAAATGACTCAGCATCGATTGTGGACCCACGAAACATTTGTTCATTAGTCGGTTCACTTCACACGGTTTCCTCGAGACATTTTGATGGCTCATTTTTAGCAAGATATTTTTTTCGGAAAACGCGGACGTTTCAATGAATTATAATAGGTAGGTATGCTTTGAAGACGGTGAATAGGGTAAAGGGTCTAAGAAAGTTACTTTTCTGTAGTTAATAACTTCTTCATTTGTGTACTTCGTTTATTGGTGCATCTTGTAGACCGCATTATACTTCAATGAGATCTGAAGTAGTGTGTAAGATTGTATGAAGATGTAGTACTATTACTGAGGAACCATTGCCTGTCTCGTTTTCTGTAACTAAAATGTGACTTTCTCTTAAGCACCATGCTACATGACTGTAAGCTATTCCAAACTAGCGCAGATATTATTTAGAACATCAACCTTTAACTGAATTGCCTTCAACCCTTTTTATGTTCCACTGCTGGGTACGGGTCTCTCCCCACAACCGAGGAAGGCCTGGAGCATACTCCACCACGCTGCTCCAATGCGGATTGGCGGAGATACGGGTTAGTGGCCAACCGGTGTCAAACCTCCCAAAAGGCCTCCGTCCAGGGTTAAGGACTGTTATCTATCGATAACAACCGGGACCGACGGCTTAACGTGCCCTTCGAAGCACGGAAGCGCGCATGAAATTTGCCACTAGAGGTCACCAACCGCTACCGACCGCGCCCGACGTTGCTTAACAATGTGATCGCTTGCGATCTACACGACCAGCAGGGCTATGCGCGCTTCTGAATTGCTTGACATAGTTTCTGTTCACACTTCGCTCGAAAATAAAACCTTGAACAAAATTCCGCCCCGAACTATGTACGCTGAAACAAGCATGTTATTACGAAGGTAATGTGGTAGAAAAACATCAGCACTGGTTAGCAGAGATTGAGCTGTCAGCCTTTATAACAAAGAAATTGCTACGTAACGACAACTCCTAATTAGTGACTCGGTGACTTGTAAGTTGATGAAATTATGCTTTTGCATAATTTAATTTATTTACCGAGAATGTAGGAAGGGGCCTTGTTCACAGTGAATATGACTTTTTTGATGCCGATAACTTAAGATAATATAGGTAGATATTAAATTCAAATAATTATATTTAAGTGACACTTATTGGAGAGAGAATCTAGTATAATCAAATGTAAATTTCAATGACATCTCTGATAAGTACATTTAAATTTCATTACACGAGAGAGAAGTGATGAGATGATAATTATGATGGTGATGACGAGAGATTAAAAATGTAAATATAAACGTAGGTATAATAAATATAGGTATATCTATGATACTAAGGTGATCACAATACCGTCATAAATGAATTAATAATATCAATAATTAATAATTATAATAATTGATAATACTTAATAATAATTATTATTATTATTATTTATAATTATGTACCAAAAATCGTAAGCGAATGTTGTTCGAGTAATTAAATAAAATATAAAATTATCTACATTTTATTCAATTAATGTTTATCTAGTTGTAAGAGTCAATTCGTATGAGTGAAGTATCCGTTACGTCTTTAAATTTTGTTAATAGAACAAAAATTAAAAAAACTTATTAATTTTTTTATTAAAAAGCATCGTACAAAATATCTATCCACCAATATGCAGTCCATACATGTAACGTAATCTAATCAGACTACCGCAAACCAATCCCGTATAAAATATCAACAAGTAATCTCGTTCCCATCCCAAGAGATTTGCAATCCAATTTAAAAATTCCTATTTCGATACGCAACGGTGTAAATTAGAGGCAACATTTGCACATTTACCTCGAGTATTTCTAAATGTAGGCGAATGTAATTACTGATGGATGGAAGGAACTTACTCGTAGATGTCACCCCTCAAAATGCTCCCTTCATTAAATCAAGCGTGAGTTCTTCTGATTAAATCAAGTAAAAGCGATGTGTCGCACGTTTGAGCGGTAAGCGAATATAGTTTTTGATTGATGATTGAAGCTGACCGCAGCGGCGCCTATCGGAAAAGCTGTATGATAGTATACACAATACTAAAAAAACAATTAAAATACAATACATTATATTAAATTAAATTAAATAAAACTGTAACGGTGCAACCGTTCAAAATCAAAAATTACTTGGATGTTAAACTTTGTTTGAAGAAACCTAAGTTAAGAAACCGTTTGTGACTGGAATTGATTTAAAGTGAGAAAAAGAGAAAAAATATAACTTTTGTTTATTATAAAGGTGAAAGGAGTACGTAATTAAAGGAAGTGAAACTATGTATGTAACTGTTTAATATTTACTTTCGGACTGTACCAACCAGCTCTCCAGTTACGAAAGACATACTTCTTCATCTCCATCTTCAATAACATTGACTTAAAAGTAAACTTATTCACTAAAAAGAACTAGTTTTCAATTACTATATCAATTTAAGTTTAAGTAGGTACCTATATCAAACCCACAACGAGCTAGAACTGATGTAAACTGTACGCTATTATAAGAGTATTAATAATCTTTGAAGTCTTTGAACTCGCTTTTCGCTTAACGAATGTAATACAACAAGTTACTAGTTCAGGGATTCGAAACAGTTCTGCTGATGTGTGCAATTTTCACTTTGACGGATTTGGCGTTTGTGAAATCGTTCATTTGGTTTATTAATGAATTTGCTTTTTTCGATTCGAGCTGAATTCGCCGGTAAACTCAGAAATTTTACGATTTGCAGTTGCGCGCCCCGATTCTGTCAGCAATAACACGAAAAGTACGAAGAATGCTTTTAGAAGTTCTCCGATATCGTAATTTCTATACATACATACTAAAATGATTTAAGACGTTCCGTATTTTAGTAAGGACCTACGTTTAGGGTGCTTGCTATAAAAAGCAAAGCTGTAAAAAGGTATATATTGTATTTTATCCTTCAGTTTTTACATGACTTACATTGTTTTTAATAATGCAATGTGGTTCAATGTAATGTTGAATTACGTAACAGTTATACAGCAAGTAAATTGCTCCAAGTCTCAGCATCAGCTCACAGCTCTTGAAAACTTTTCTCTAGACAAAAGAAAACTCACTTCACTACTGAATTTTCTCTTAGCTTTAACTAATTAAACTAGTCGTTGTTACGACAGCGATAACTTCATTTGTTAAAATTCTATTGCTAGTTTTCTTTCTTCATTACTATTTAAATACTTTAGTTTTTATAGACTAATTTTATCTTTTTCTTTACCTTCTATAGGCACACGTATCGGGGGGCCTGTAGGCCACTTCCCCGTGGTATACAGGCTCAGGCTATGAATTGATCTGTCAGTCAGTCATATAGTCAGTAGGTATACATAATGAAAATGGCGGTGAAAGGCTTAAACGAGTAATTATGCAATTTTCTTTTTAACTCGGTAATGAAATGTTGAAAGTTATTTCCGCTAAAGCCTACGTAGGTCGCTTTTTTGTTGAGGCTAATTAAAGTCTGGCAAGTTTTGTTATTCTAGACCTGAATATCTTCAAACTATTTCTATTAAATATCCGAAAGCTAAACCCTGGGCTTAATTTGATATGTATTAAGAAAATAATTTGGGTTAGTTTTCTAAGTCGTAGAATAGTTTTATTTATGAATATTCCAGGGGCTTCGATAGGTGGTTAATAATTTCATTTACTGAACAATATTAAAATATTATAATGTTTGTAATTTTACATTATTTTCAATCAAAATTGATTTCAAAAGAAACTAGTAGGTACCTTCAGAAAAATTGCTTTTTATATTTGTCCGATTTTCTCGTAGATATAAACTACATGTATAGCAAAAACAAAAGGCCAATCGTAATAACTAGTAAGCGAACAGATTTTCCGAAACAAATACCGAATCCGAATATATTTTTACTTAAGCCTCTAGGGGTAGGGGTAGCTTTGTTTCTACATCCCAGTAATCCAGGTCTATCAGGACAATTACATTGTACGAAACGTTACCAATACGATAAATCGTTAGAATTACATGATTCAGATTTAAAAATGAACATTATTGTACATTAAGTAATGTTAAATTAATGTTTAGACAATATCGTTTTACAAAACTTATTACCTACTTAAAGGAAATAATAAAATATGATTTGTTTTCCGATGATAATAGGTACATTCTTTTTTATTATCTTAAAAAGTAGTTGCTCCTTTCGCTTAGTAACGAATAACGACAATGAGGTTTTTTGAGTTTAGCAGCCTTCTAATCCTCGCTTAGTTACTTTTAACTTTATAAATGCAAGTTTTTATAACAACAAATCTTTTTTATTGTACACCGAAAAATGAAAACAAAACAACAATGAGAACATAATTTTTTTTAAACATAAGCTCTCCTTCAAAGCCAACAACGCATTGGTGGCTCCCCTGGTGTTGCCCGTGTCCATAGACGTTGACCACTTACCATCAAGTGGCCCGCATTCCTGTTTACTAGGCGTAAATTATAAAAAAAAAATAGTCTTATCACTATAGCAACGATCTCTTTCAGACAACATTTACATAATCGGAGAAGTATAAAGTTGTGAAAGAATAGGGTAGGGATGCACGGGACCCAAAAAGTAGTATTACGCATTGAAACTAACACTAAATGGCACTTCTACTAAAACTAAATAACGTGTCGTTTCATATAAGTAATCTTTTTACTGGCAGCAGTCTATTGTTACGTGTAGTTTATCGGGTGGCAAACTAAATCGTATTATACACGGCTAATTATTCGGTACTTTATATCGGTTTTACCACAACATAAATAGACACAGAACGTACGAGTATGCTCTATACATATACATATATGCTCTATACGTGCGGAAACAAGTACACAAACACAAAGACGCGCTTACGAGGATCTCCAATGGTTTCAAACGAATGCAAGTCAAGATTGATACAAAGACATTATATTTTATAGTCTAAGATGGATCTTAAACTGTAATTGACGCTATTTTTATTTTTGTATGTGACTGTGTCGAGACGTAATCAGTAAACAAATATACATGCCACTAGAGAGATACTAACACCACTTCACTACTACTATAAGTACCTACACGTATATAGTATAAGTAGGTACTTACACCATCTCAAGTTTATTATTTCTATGTATAAATAGTTCTTTGCAAAACTTCTCTCTTAGCTGTCAACAGGTCTTACAAAACTAGGCAAAAATCGATAGTACAATGACAGCAAAAAACTTGTTGCAAAATCACGAAGTACGAAAGTTAAAAATACGTAACGGAATTGCTGAACATGTCTTTGAAAAGTTTCCCCTAACTGCCACCGCAGAGCTACTTATTCAAACTTCCAACTGCTTTAAGACGAATCCTATAAATTCGATTCCGCCCCAAAGACGGCAACTTGATAAAACTTGCGACTTGCAACATTCCAAATGCACTTAGCTGATTGCGCCCCCTGGCGTATAGTTCAGGAGCCTAAATGGTAAGTTCTCTTCCTTGTGCCTCCTGGGACACAAGGAATCCAGATGATTCCGTGGATGAAGGATTGGTGAAAATGTTTCAAAAAATAATTTCATAAAATTAACAAATTCACATGCCTTCAAGCCTTTTTATGTCGCATACTCCACCACGCTGCTCTAATACGGATTGGTGGAGACACGGGTTTGTGGCCAACCCGTGGCGGATGTTGTTACACCGCCCAATAACAACCGGGATCGACGGTTTAACGTGCCCTCCGAAGCACGGAAATTCACATAATTAGTCAATTCTCCAATAAATAAATATTGATATTAAAATTTCTGGTGATAGACATTATTCGTGCATTTATACGTCTCTTCAATGTTCAACTGGCCAACATTCAATAGAAATTTTGGAAATCTACTCATCCACCTTTTTGTATTTCAAATGCACTTAGCTGATTACGGTTTCCGGTGCAAAATTCAGGAACTACCTGCTCTCTCGGCAGCTAATTCCATAAGAGTCAACGGAGGGTGCATTCCTAATGTCCTTTCAGAAGTAATACGGGAAAAGCTGGAAGATTCTCCAAGCGCGAGACGTCTTAAAAGCGAGTTTGGATTTTCATATTCCTACGAGTATACTCCAAACATCCTGTAAGATTGATTTTAAATAAAAACATATCAAATGGATGTAAGGTAGGTACTGTTGTATGCTGGTCATATTCTTAAGTATATGTACATATATTCTTAAGTGATAAATTATAGAAATAAATAAATGTTGACCTACTTAAAAAGTATACAGTCGTTAACACCGATATGCCTACGGAATTTAAGTGCCTCATCCAAACGTTTCTAACTGAAGGGCCATGGAAATCAGAAGTCGCGCGCTTTTACGCGAAGTGCGCTATAAAACTGGCGAGATGAACGAAATAAAAGTAAATAATTGAATTCGAAGGGCAGGATATTGATACTCGTATAAAGGAAATCCACTCGAAGTTTATTATGTAACGGCTTCGAGAGATCCATATAATTTTATTTCACATTTTATATCTATAAATTATGAAGGCGTTATCAAAGAGAAATACTTTTTTAGACGATTGAATAAAAGTTATATTTGGATTTACATATATATCTATAATTAATTTGTTTTTTGTGAAGGTATGTCATTGTAAAAACTGTTAGTTTATGAATTTAACTACTTAGTTTGTAACAATTATGAACTTTTGGTAGGTACCTACCACAAACCATTTACAAATTAATAGGAGGTAAAGATATAGGTATTTCGCCTTAGATACGAGTATTTCGATGTTGGGAATGATATAATAATATGTTTGTTGTCATTAAATAGAACAGATAAATAACTGTTAGTCATTTCTTGCGATCTTCTTTCCGAGTAAGTTACCTTGTTATAAGTTAGCATTATTTATCGCGACTCATTCCTTACGGCAAACTTATGTGTTGTGAATCATTTCTGGAAGGTTTTTAGCAAAAATAATAACATAAATCTTTTGAATTGAGAAAAAAATATGAGAACCGGTACTTATTATTATCACGTTTTCCATTTCACGTTATGCATTTTTGTTATTGAAATTCATATAGTTTTTGAAATAGAATGCGTTCAACCCTTTTTTATGTCCCACTGCTGGGCACGGGTCTCTCCCTCAATGGGAGATACGTGGGCAACCCGTGTCGGATGTTGTCGAACCGCCCAAAGAGTCTCCGACCAGGTTTAACGACGGCTATCTATCGATAACAACCGGGACTGACGTCTTAACGTGCCCTCTGAAGCACAGAAGCGGGCAGGAAATTAGCCACTAGCGGTCACCCATTCAAGTACCGGCCGCGTCCGACGTTGCTCAACAATATGATCGCTTGCGATCCACATACCAGCGGGGCTATGCCCCTTTTTTAAGCATAGTCACACCTATGTACAACAGATATACAAAGATATGTTACATCTATATATTATTATGTAACCTACTAGGACTTATATTTATATACCTACAGAATTTAACCTAATATTTACCATGTTAGTAGTCATGGGAATAAATCGTTCAATGTATATTTGAAACCCAACTGGTATTGAATTAATTACCGCCCAATCTATGAGCACTATCAGGCAATTTGTTTACACGAAGTTTATAGCCAATCAGCTGAATATTCACTCCAGTTGTATTTCTTGTTTATTATTGTTATTCACTTTGTAATGAAATTATAATAATATTCAATAGTATTATTTAGTACAAACCAATGGAGCTACGAGTTCGTTCGATATTTCTCTACGCGACAAAATCCGCAAAGATGAAATCAGTGGTCACGGCCACTAGTCAGAACTAATAAGTAAAAATATGTACCTAATCTGATTATATCAATAGAACTACTAAGAATATACGTTTCAATTAACGACATATTTGATCTTTATCGATTAAATTAATTCCTATTAACGATTAGCTATCGTATAATTTAAGTTGTTATTTTCACCGTGAATAATTAACAATACTTATGACTTATTTTATATTTAAGATTGGTACGTACTTAAATAATAAACTGTACTTTTACTACATAAAATAGAATTGTTTCAAACAAATGGCAATACTCATACAAAATAAAAACATCTTTAGAAATTTTTATTTAATCTCCTGGCTACGATCTAAAACATCAGTAATTGTGTTATATCTTACGACAAAGAAACTTTAGCATTGAAAAAATATCTAGGGACAAAAAATTTCAAATCTCTCGGATAAAGTTTATGAAAGTTCTTTTTGTGAAACGAACTGAATATAAAGCTTTGTTGTAAATGTTGTAAATGTTGTTTGGTCCCACGAGGACCTAGCTTTTATTCGATTTTGTACTTTACGCCATTCACATAAAGCATACAATGTGTAACGTAGCGAATTCAAAAGACTATAATATACTTTGCTGTTTTAAACACTGGTGTGAGGATTGCCAAAGCGACTATTTTACTTGAAATACGTATATTGTACGTGTACGTGTATTGTATGTACGAATATTTCTGTACATAATGATATTTTACTAATAATTTTTAACTTTATACAAGTTAACTACACAGAAAACACAAAAAAAATTACAGTAGGTAGGTATTTATTTGCAATTTTTAAAAAATCACCTTAAGATATGGAAACTGTTTCTGCTCCAAGTGCAGAACGAAAGTATTGTAGATAGGGTAGACAGCTCTGATACATGTAGGGAATCCCGGATAAAAATTCAGCATGCGTCGTTCACAGTCACGTCGGTCTCAATGGGACCAATTAGGGATATGCTTGCGAAGGGTGGCTTTCGTTAGGGTAGCCAGGTTATACGCAGGAAAAGGGATAAGAAGATAGAACTAGCTTTGGGTTAATTAACCAAACTGTAGTTAACATTAATTATCGGAATCTGCGACCAGTGTTAGATTGATATGTCACAAAGGGTTTATGTGTATCTCGTGTTGCCTGCTTTTGGATTAAAACTTAAAGATATTTATAAAAATTAATCCCATTGTAAATATAGCAATAATCTCAAATTAATCAGCAATTATATTTTATAAATTATAAATAGGAAAACTCTTACACCTCTCTACTCGTAACATATAAGAACATAAAAAAGTAACATACAAAAACAATACACAAACTACATAAATAACAAGACTATAAAAAGATTGCGGAGAGAGACTCAGGTCTCGGGTCCAGCATTGAGCCATAAAAAGGTTTCAAGGCATACGAAAGGTGGTCCTATTGTTAAAATAACAATTTGTTCCAGACAAACTTCAAAAAAGTTGAAATCAAACCACAGAAAAAATGAACGAATAAAAAGATAGAACGACCAAGATTAGTAGGAAAATTAAAAAAAGAATTGTTATTACAAACACAAAATTATTCATTTGTATTATAATACATTTTAAAATACGGTACGGAGTCAGTACTACACACAGTACCTACACAGTATATAAGTAAGAAGTTAATACTAAAGATAAACATGGGCTGAGAAGGATCTATCTATCTAATATATTGGAATGAAGAGGAGTAAAAAAACAAAGCTTGCGAGAAGAACGAATAAATATAATACAATTTTAATGAGACATTTTTCTTTTTGTGTGTATCTTTGTTACCCTACTCTGGTCTCTATTTGTTCAGTTCAACAGTACGCCTAATGAGAGATCTATACTATATAATGCGCTAGAGCAACCCTTTGACAAACGTCTCGTGCCTTTCTGGTTTCCATTCTGAATTTCTCCTTCAGTAGTGCTAAGGTAAACTATAAAGGAAAACTGAGTAGTAGATAATATCCGCTCGGTAAAAAAAATTTATTCACGACTTTAGTTTATTTATTCAAATTGTTTTGTTTAGAAGCAGTCACTGTAGCAATAAAAGTACAACCGATCCCAAATAATACCGAACAACTATCTACGAATTTTAATGACATATTGTAGTGTTGTAACTTTCAAAACTAATAACAAAATATATATACCCTTTGTAATATAAAATTATAACTCGCGGTACGAAATAAACTGAGTTCAAAGTTGTCGCGCACATACTTAAATTTAAGACCTATATGGTTTTGTAATGGACGCCGTTGTCAGAAATGTATCAAGTTAAAATGAACCAAACGGGGAACATCAGCTTTCAAAAAAAAATCATCCAAATCCGTTCACGCAGTCGAAAGTTATAAGGTAACAAACATAAAAAAAAGAAAAAAAATACAGTCGATTTGAGAACCTCCTCCTTTTTTTTTAAAGTCGGTTATTTTTCTATTCTATATGGATGCTACGGCTATGCATGTATTTTCAACTATTTTTTTTCAATTTACTCGTAATTCAACGGTAGCTTTTGGCAGTGATGCATTTCCACATATCATTCAACGCACTTCCCTTCACAATCCGCGTTTATTGGCAACTTTTATACTGTGCTAAATGCTAAAAACATTCCCCAGGGACACTCCCGGATCTCTGACTGAATGACACGTTGGAAAGCACTGCATTAACTAATTGAATCATGGTGCAACTGGTGATCAACGAGATTTATTATGTCACTAGTAACTAGGTCAAGATATCGAGCTTAAAAATACACCGCACAATTTTTATTCGTAATCGTGCATCAAGATTAGGGAAGATTCTAGTGCTCTTGGCGTAAACGTTGAGATGCGGACCACAAAGGCTGTCTTAAGAGCTCTCATACAAGCTTAGAACCGATTAGATGCGGAAAGGTCAAACTGAAGATAATGTACTATGAATATATAAATTTGTTTCCTTTTTAAATTGAATTGAATTATAGTTAGAAGTTTATGTTTCTCGTTTTTGCTTAATATAATTTTATTTCACTGCTTTTAGTTTTAGAACAAAATGGTTGTTATTGAAAATAAAGCTAATGATACGATATATCGGTGGAAATACATACGTGTTAAAAAAAGGAAAAAAAATACGGTACAGTCGTACATAGAACCTTCTCCTTTTTGAAGTCGGTAATAAATGAAAGCAATTGACAAACGTTACAGTACAATATAACATAAAGAATTATGAAATCTTCTATTTATAATGCTACTTATAATTACAAGTAGTGTGTGTTTTTACGTACACGGTACCTTTACATTCGGTTAATCGTTTATGAAAAGTGACTTGAGTGCCCTAGAACGTATAACGTTCAATTACGGGCTCACGGGCGCTGTTTGAGAGTGCTCGAGTATTATAGCGAAGGTACGCGTAGTTTTGGATCTCTTTAATTAGATTTTAAGGGTGTTAACCTAATTAAGTATCGTAGCAACTGAAGCTCTTGGAGGGCCTATGAGGAAGCTGAAATACTTGTGGAACATTTGTGTTAAAAAAACACTTCACGTCTTAAATGAGTAACAAATGAAAGTGCAACTCACCAGGTGTTTAGATTCTAGCTTCAGTCCTTGACGATGATTTCGGGTTGCAATCCTTATAAAACACATGTATAACACTTAAATCACAAGAACACGATTTATTTTATCTCTACGGCGCGTGCGCAGCGCGATCCGAGAATTCACTGACAGTATTGGCGTAGCGTGTCAGAAAATAATTAAGAAACTACCTCCTTTTTGCACTAATACTTGTGTGGGGTAGATGTCGCCACCAGTACACCGCGGGGCACAGATTTATTAAAAACGGATGCCGCGGGGGATCGTTAATATACTGAGCCTTTGTCTATGGCAAATTTAAATAAAATAAATGAAAAAGGTGCTATTAAATATAGTATTGATGAAACTGTGCAGTAGGCCGAAAAACAAAAGATTAAGATATTTAACCTATATTAATATTTTATGCATAAAGCAATGGTTCAATAATAGCCAAATAGACATACAAAGCCGACAATGTTCTTATTAAGCTTTTGATTTTACTTATGTTGAGTGCTCTTCACAAATCCGCATTGGAATTGCATTATAAAAACATTTTTATGTATTCCTTTTCATGTCCCTAAGGTTCTAAAGCTTACATGAGTCCAGCAGAAGAATATGTACAAGTATTAAATATAATAAATTTCAAAAATTGAACGTGTACATTGCAAGTAATAATTAATTTAACTATTCAAGTCCACAGATAGCGCCATACCAAGATCTCGAAGTAAAATATTTTCACAAAAATAAATTAAATTCGCACTAATAAAGTCGAATAGAAGTCGTGATGAAATGTCAACAGTGAGCACCGCTGGCCATTGTCGTTCCCATCAAGATGTACTCCAGAGCCCTGTCTCATGAAAAGTCAGTTCTCTTTGGAGCTTACGAGGATCAGGCAAGCAGCCTCTTGAAGTCTGTCATTTTTTTATTACTAGCCTCGACTTTTACCAGACAGGCACGTGTCCCCGTGACGGTAAGTGGTCACCACCTATTAATTTTTTTATTTAATCATGTATTGCAGGCAACTAAGGCCCATAGAAAAATACATATAAGTACAATGAACACACCCTATGACTACGGGCGACATCAGAAGTTTCACCAACTCGCTGCCGGCTTTTTTAGAGAGCTCTTTTAGCGCCTTTTTTGAAGAACCCCATTATATAGTCCGCCGGGAATGCCTCAGCAGTAAAATCGTTTCACAATATAGACGTGCGTGTAATAACTTACTTATGTTAGAAATATATGCACATTTATAGTAGTCAGGATACTGCTAGCGTTTGTTATTTTATTAGTGCATTACTATTAACTGTTAAAATAACAAATGCACTAAAATTAAACTTGAAGAAAATTTGTGCCAAGCGGAACAAACTTGGGCGGCAGCATAGACTCAATTTATATTAAACAGAACCTGTTTGGAGCCGTTGTCGATTTGATAACGAACAATTAATTAAAGGGGTCCACTGGATCCCTAATATTATAAGCATGAAACAAAGGATTTAATTAAACCGGCGTTGATTTTAATTTTCCCTTTAAATATTTGTAGGTGAAGGCTTGTGAATTGTGTTGAGAAATTTATTGCGATAATATTATTACGTACTCGTAATAAAACCGCTATGAAAACAGCGTAAAAGGTTATTGTATGTGTGTTGATGATTATTGGATTATACAAATATGGATTGATAGCCTTGCGGAGCTGAGCGGTGCGGTGCAATGTAATGTAGGTAGTGCGTTGTGGTGTGGAGCGGTGCGGTGCGGTACGGTGCGGTACGGTGCGGTACGGTGCGTTGCGGTGCGGTGCGGCGGTACGGTGCGGTGCGGTACTATCTACTATTACTATACTATACTATACTGTATAATATTTTATAAAATAGTTACTTAATATAAAATATTCATTTTAGTGAGTTATGAAATTTAGAGGGTTACGTATGTTCTATCTATGCTCTTTATATCTACGTAAAACGTTATACAAACCTTTGTCATGCTGAAAACGAAATTCTTTTGCAAGCACATGACCTGAATCGTCTTTCATTTGTCTCTTCACAGTGTTACCGTCAAGCATACTTGTTTCATTACGGGAGCTCATTACTCGAGTGACATATTTTAGTCTCCACTTTTGAGAGATAAATGATGAATCTTCCTGAACATGTCACGACGACGACTTGTCTTATCTTTTCTTGTTAGTCTTATAGAACAATCTTATAATTTAGTAGAAGAAAATAACTTCCTTATTTAAAAAATCATAGCACATTATGGATATTAAAGTTATTAAGGGCTTAGGGATTAAGGGTTAACACTACTAATTTTTAAATTATGTGCGCAATATAAATTAACTATCATAATTTGCTCTACGACAAAAAAAAACCATACCTAATGACAAAGCCTGCATGCCTGAGACTTCCCCAAAACGTTCTTGAAAGGCATATGAAGACCACCAACCCTCAATTTCATCATAAAATTATGGAGGTACCTTGATAAGGTACGATATATTTTAGCGACGACCAAAACATTCTCCAGATCGTTGCCAGTAAAGGTTTCTCGTCACATAAAACAGGAAACTAGAGGCGACTTCATTAGTGAATTGCCTAACTAGCGCCATTAACCTAATTGAATGCCTTACACGCTTATAAAAATGAGCCACTTTACGTAGGTGTTCGTAATGAAGGTAATTAAACACTAAATCCAGTCTTGGCTTTGCCCGTTTTATGGTAATTGAGTTCTAAGGAATTTAATGTGCCATGAAATTATAGGTGATGTTTTTATATTTATCAACATAACTTTTATTTTTGCTAGGTAGTGGACACAACAATAACAATGCGTTAAAACACTAAACATTTCGAAATTTATTTATCAAATCAACACCTTTTTAATCGACTTCAAAAATGGAGGAGGCTCTCAATTAGACTAAAGTTTTTGTTTATGTTTGTTGCCTCATAACTTTCGACTGGGTGAACGGATTTTGATGGCATTTTTTCTTCGAAAGCTGGTGCTTCCTGATCTCCTATTTAAATTCGGTCTGACAACGGCATCCATGAGAAAACCATTATAAGTCTTAAATTTGCAAATTTGCATTAAGTATTTAAAGACAAATTTAAAGTCCGTTGTTTTTGTAAGGTATAATTTTATTATCAGAACTACGTCTCTCGTTCATAATTAAACAGAGTGTAAGTTAATTAAGAACTCTAACCCCCACATCACTAATTATCACATACAAACTGCAAATAGAGCTTGCAATCGATTACTATATGGCTTTCTCGTATTGCGGCGCGGCACTGCTAAAGCGAAGGTTATTAAGCAATACTGGAACCCTTAGTGATGTGACTGATGTGCATATAAATGTCGATATTAAATATAAAATTTAATTTACCATGTGATCTTTGTTTTTGAACTCACACCACAACTGAATTAATCCATCTGAATGTGGAAGCCATGTTTGTCACGAAAATACTTGATCTCGAACTTTGTTTTATTAGTAATTATCTAATCTACTCGTAAGTTCAAATTTAATTAGAAAAAGTGTACAAATGATATTAACAAATTATTTTCTAAAATACGAACTGCTGTCGAATATTGTTTGAAATAAATAAATTGGTATCATTATTAAAAGGTTTACAAAGAACTCAGACGACTTTTATTACGGCGAAGTTTCGAGATCAATATAAATCTTAAACTGTATTAATACTCGTATTATCATGTTTTCTAAATTATGCTCGCTGTAACTACGTATAATTGAAATTATAATAATATGTAACTTTTAATCTTAGGCCTAAAACATTTAACTATGTACTAGCATATGATTTTGTTGATGATACTTATTATAAATAAATAAATGTTATGCTGTATGTGACGTAAAATGAACAAACAGAAACTAATCTATCGATATGTTCCTGGTTGTTCTTCAATCCCTTCATTAGAACATTTGGCATTCGGCAACAACTGCGCTCATTAAACGCTGCGACATGTACACTCCATGCCGACAGTTATAGCCTTACACGGTATTACAGTTCAGCTAAACGCATAAAAACCTAGGCCTCCTCGCCGCAATTTGGGACCTCCGATATTACGTTTGGTTTTATTATAAAATGTTTGTAACAAATGGTCTTGAAGCGAGTTTTTGTTTACCTTAAAACATTTTTTATCATTACACTCGTATCTGCAAATTAACGTAGAGTTTTTTTCTTAAACTTTTTTCTATTGTGTCACGTGGTATCTAAAAATGTTTATGAGTCACATTAACCTCTAAAAGTATCTTTAGACGCAAAACAGTGCTAGCTTCTGTTTTTTATCTGGACTTGGCGACCAGACTACCCCCTTTTTTGCCCCACTGTACAAAAAGATATTTCGCCAAGTATCCGAAAGCTGGACTTGAACCTGGCCTTCTCGAATAATAGGCCTAATACTTAACCACTAAGGTATCACCGCTCTAATAATATTAAATGTGAATAGTATTCAGTAATAAATTTAAAATATTAACACAATTGTAATACTAGATTATCACTTCTAACCTTCCTTTCAGCCGAATTAAACTTAGAAAGAAACTTTTGAAGCGTAGTTATCAGTGTTCGCTGAAAAGGAACTCTTTGGGTTCACTTGTCATTCAAATGCTAACTGAGAAAGTCCTTAAACAATTCCAATAAAGTCCCCCGTTCTTACGAAACTTACATTAATCAACTTCTGATTGTTCGCAGCCAATCTTTTGTATAAAATACACATTTGTTCATAAAGTTGGGGGCAGGTTAAGATTTGCTCATAATATATTCATTATCCAAACCTCCCCTAAGGAAGCCCAATATTCATGTAAAGCTATTTATCACTTTCGGATAAATGAGCATTTGGAAGCTTCGTAGCGTGTTGGTTTCCGTAGCACTGGTAGAGCAGGAGTATGAGTTTTTTTTATACGCTTCACACTCACGACCCACACTAGGATTCCCTGTGTTGTGGGTGCCATGGACACATACAAAGACAAATACACAAACACCCAGACCGAGAACAGAAATCTAAATTCATCGTTTAAATTTCTGCCCCGCCGGGGATCGAACGCGGGACTCTTTATACTTCTTGGACTGGCGTGGTAACCAGTACACCACGCGGGGTCGCTTATTATTTTCATTTACACGATTATTTTCTCAACTGAAACTGTTTTTTCGATACCTGCGTTCGATGCACGACATCGCCGAGATAAAATAAGGGCAAGTTGTGGCTACGTATGAATAGAGCAGTTTCAGTAACTGCGTTTGTGATAATGACAAAAAATTTACCATTGTCATAGAGTAGCGATGTGGTCATGTTGTGGCTAGTTCCGTCTAATTGTTGATTTGATTGGCAATAGAGGATTCAGAAGAATAGATTTAAAAAAATATCTGTATATCGCACGCCTTCTAACCACCACGATAAAATACATTTTAACAGTATTAAAAGATCTTATAAGTTTTAGGACAAATACATTTTAATATTTAACGTTAAAATTGTCCATTTAATAGACGATAAAATAAGAATATTTACTTGTTCCATACATTCAAAGCATGTTTTTATAGTAATTAGGTACTACTAATAAAATTGCTCTTGGGTTTCAGTTTTTGAATTTACTTTTCGTGTCAACTCTATCAAAGAGCTGAAGACATAAAATTACATAACAATGCATCCAAATCCTATCTTAACAAAATATTAACATTTTATATATTATTTTTTCTATTATTTTAAATGTTAGAGCAGGAGGTATTAATATTTTCTACCTCCTGCTCTAACATTTATCAATACATTACACTATCAGTCAACGCTGCGTGAACCGTGAAGCAACACGGTAGGTACACAATAACACACACAAATAGATACCTGAAGGGAATTTTCCCATTTCTCCTGTATTTACTGAATACTTGTTTAACACGATATACGTTGTTTTTTATCACTTATGTGTAGCAAACGAGCATGCGGGCTACCTGATGTTAAGGACACTGTAGCCCATGGATACCCACATCCAACCTCAAATAGGAAACCTGAGGTCATACGTGGAAGCATGACTTATAAGGACTGAGTTGGTCAAATAACGTATTTGCGGCATCCATCATCCCCAACCAAAACACAAGAACTTGCGACAAGATGACAATATTCATGCCAAATATATGCCACAGATGGGTAGGCGCACAATAACAATTTTTTATTTAAAAAACCTAAATGAATGGAGTAAAAACCCTTCCCGTGGAATTCAATATTCGTGACGTCATTCATCATAATTACAATTTATCATTCCGACATTCTAAGGGAGTGCGTTAATTACGAAATAATTATGATTTAGAGCTCGACGTAGCGTCAACGAGAGTTCGCCAAATTATTACATTAACTTGTCCTTAAATTCATTTATATGTATACAAATACAATATATTATGTACGTCTTATTTAAATATGAGATTGTAAAAATATTTTATATTATTTACGTAACCAATTAAGATCATAATAATATTTTTATTTCATTTTATTCTGAACACAAACAGTCATGTTTTACAGTTACAGTTTTCAAAAAGCATTAATCTAGGATTACAGGCGTTGAGTGCCAACAAATATTTATAAGGTTTTTGGACATATATGTTATTATATTTATTATATATATATACACAATGCATTATAAGTTTGGATAAATAACATTGGTAGTTTTCTGTTTTTAAATTGTACTTATCTATTAAACTTTTTCAAATAACAATTTTATAGTGTTAACAATATAAAAGAAAGTGTTGGATTTGACACGAAACACCTTTGGTATGGAGTGAAGATTTATTTAATCATTCGAGAAAATATCCAAATGAATTACATAAGCCACGTGCATGAGCACACGCCATCGCCTTAGTTACTTCGTACTGACAATCGATATCGCAAATCACGCGGCTCATATAAATCTCCGACGCAGCAGAATACCTATAGATATACCTACGAGTTGACTCGTACAGAAAGGGAGCATACTCGTAAAACAATGTCACAACTCTTGTTCAATGATCTCTGAAGCCAATTTTTATCTTGAAATACACGAGGACGAAGTCACGGGCATGCCTAAGCTTGTTCATAATAAAATTTATCATTTCAACGTGTGTGTGATAACTACGAAATAATTATGATTTAGAGTACAACGTAGCATCAACGAGCGCTCAGCGAATAATTTTATTAACTCGTTCGTTAAATAATTTGACTGTGTTGTTACGCGAGCTTGTTCATCGGTTTGTGTAATTGGGTTTTAATATTTAATTTGTTCGACTGCGTCGAAAAAACTGTGTCATTATTTTAACGTTACATAGCGTATTCGCATAAAATTTATGATAATACTAGCTGTTACCCGCGGCGTTGCCCGCGTGGTTTATAATAATATTAGTAGGAAGTAGGATTGCATACGGCTACGGGAGTAAGGAGTAACAAATACATTAAAGTCAAAGAACATGCAAAATATATACAAATCATCCCATGGCATCCCACAGGAACATTTTTTCGGGATAAAAACTATCCTATGTGT
>DWAV01000473.1:0-19658 GCA_018231305.1 Noctuana lactifera
TATATTGTTATGAAGTCAATCATAATTCAAATATCAATAAAATTTGCTTACCTGCCATGGACTTGACTGCTGGTACTCTGAGATCTTTATCTTCTAAGATGCACATGTATTGTAATATTTTACTTCTCAAAGGCATAAAGAGCTGCGTCACAGCTCTGTAACTGAGCCATAACTTAAGGTTGCCAACTGCTGCCACAATAGCATGTGCCATAGACAAAGGCAATGTACTTGGTGTGCCATATTCAAATACAGCTGACATTGAACACACTCCACCCAGTTTACAGAACAAGTTGACATTTCTCAACAAGTAAGCTGGTATTTCTGTATCCTGGAGGTCACAATACGAACTCAAATTCGTTATTTCCTGGGCAGAGAGATCATCAAGTCTACTGAGTGCTGAGTGTTTACAGGCCAAGTACAAAGGGAAGTTGAGTAGGAATATTTTAGAGACAATGTGCATAAGTTTTTCCTTTTGTTGCATTGGCCACACCTGTGCTTCATCTTTCATAGCTGATGTGGAAGGTTTCTGATCATCAGCTTCTTCAGACGCTTCTTTACGTGACTCAGGACGTTTGCCGCTTTTTTTATCCTGGTCTTCATCTTTCTCTTTATTTTCCTTATCTGATTTTGATGCTGAGTCTGCTAGCTTTTGTTTCTCCTGATCATCTGAAGGTGTATTTGCTGCCTCTATTAATTCTTCTTTTAATTGTTTCAGTTGGCAGACAGACAGGCATAATATGCTTTGCACTACTAAATAAAATCTTTCAAAGTTCTTCACATCTCGATAACAACACATACACTGCCTGTAATACAATTAAAGTCAATAAAAAAATCAGTAAAAGAGAAACACTGTAATGAATCAACAATCATTACATCTTTATTAATATACAAACTTTAGGATTCATACATGAATTCGAATAAATCAAAAAATATAAGCTCCAGATTCATACAACTCCAAGATATAAAATGGGGGAAGTTAATTAGAAAGAAATGACAGACAAATAAGTTCTATACTCCGTAGTAATCATTTAAATATTACCTTTGTGGCCATGACAGAATGTAGTTCAGCACGGTTTCGAGCTCCGCCTGACTTATACTTGGGTATTGGGACACATCATCTGTTAGTCTTGTTTCGCCTACAATACAAACAAAAACTCAAAATATCACTCAAAATGTATTTGAAACGGCTTATTTGGGATAATTATACACTTAAAAATACAATCTATTAGTGAAAACAATAATCGGAAAGCAAATGAGCAACAAAATTTCGAAACAATGTATCTTACAATTCACTAAAAGCTGGGAAAACTCCGAACAAACATCACACATTCTCAATGTTTTCTTTCCAGTATAAGCGAAATATTATTGTAATATTGCCGCAACTGTTAAGTTGCCTAAAATATTGATCATTATTGATATTTTCGTATCAGAAAACGAACACTGCCTTAAAAATGTCACAGAATCCATTCCACCATTGTTGACGATTGTTGTCAAATCAGCGTTTTGATTCTGGAATTTCTGGACATTAGTTCACTAATTAAGTCAGGGTATAATTTTAAAAAACATTTTATTGTAATCATGATACATATACCATTACAAAAGATTTATTAGTAAGTGGTATTTAAATGTTTCCATTTAAAAATGCTATAAATCATATTAATTTCTATTTAAAAAATATAATCTGTGCAAAAACGAAACGTTGCATAATCGATGAGCGTCTGGAAACACCTGGAAATTAAATCGCGGACAAGATATTTAACATATTTATATTCTACGGTTATTTATTCTAATTCAAGTTACGCTTTTCCACTATCATTGAATAACAATATACATTAGTTCGGAAACCACTGTTAGATAATATTCTATAATTTAATGTTTTGCGGATTAATTGCATGTGTATAGAGTTACCATCCGTGTAACGGAGCGTCAACAGCTGAATATGACATTTGTATTCAACTATTATTACTAAGAAGTCTGTGCAACTATTATATTCATTTGATATTCTGACATTTCTGACATTATTTGAAAATGTTAAATGACAGTTTTGTTTGATAAGCGAGTAGTCTTGCGATATGGGTTGATTTGATTTTAATTTAGCCGCTTTTATTTTATAAGAAATGGTTCAGCTACTTTATATTGTAGCTTGCTTGCACGTGCTACTATGCCCTTTTACAAAAGTGGAGGAAAGCTTCAATATTCAAGCCACACATGATATTCTGTATCATCGCTTCAACCTAACAGAGGTATATTAGTTCTAATTTTGGATTCAAGACGTGCACCGAGAAGTTTTAATAAATCTTTTTTTTTCCAGTACGATCATAATGAGTTCCCGGGTGTGGTGCCGCGATCGTTTATCGGTCCGCTTTTTATTTCTGCGGTTTCTGCGCCTATTGTTGGCATACTGCATTTGACTGGTATAAATAAATTTTGGGTACAATATGTTGGTAAGTACCTGTTACCTATTTAATAACATTATATGTGTGTAATTTGTTATTACGCAGATTTATTACACAAACGATAACAATTTGATTGTTTTATTTTCAGTTCGATTGACATTAACATTAACTGTAATAGCAGCATGGGGCCGCCTGCGAATTGCCCTTCGAAAGCAATTTGGAAACACCTTCGCATGGTGGTTTACTTTGATCACTGTTGCTCAGTACCATTTCATGTTCTATATGAGCCGGCCATTACCTAACATTATGGCTCTGCCACTAGGTAATGAATAAATAACTAATACAATTACTGATCTGTTAAAATTAATTAGGTGATAAATTCTCTCTTTAAAGCACTTCATAAGATTATTTTGTTTATTTTTATGTGTGACACGTTAAAGATAATGTATATTATATTTTATTTTCAGTTATTTCAGCATTTGAAGGATGGTTATCAGGAAAACACAAACAATTCATAATAAGTGCAGGAGCTGCCATAGTAATATTCAGATCAGAGCTTGTCATGCTTTTTGGGCTCTTTCTGATTATAGACTTATATTTTAAGAAAATCGATATAGCCTCGTAAGTTGCTTTATTGCTCTATATTAACATTCTTTCCAGCTACAATGTGGTCGTAAATTTGGTGTCTGAAAGGCACAAAAAAAATCATACTAGAAATCCATAAAACTTGGTTCTATAAGAAAAATTATAAAATTCTACTCTATTAATGCATATTACTTTTCAGATTTCTGAAAATTGTAGTGCCAGCTGGCTTGGGTTTGGTGACCCTCACAGTAACAGTAGATTCTATATTTTGGGGACGGCCTGTGTGGCCTGAAGCAGAAGTATTCTGGTACAACACTATACTAAACAAAAGCTCAAATTGGGGTGTATCCTTTTTTAAATTATATCTGGAAGGTTTATATTTTCTTAGCAATTGTAGACAAGGGGAATTTTCAGGAAACCTTTTAAAAGATGTCTCTTGTATGAGATCTAGTAAATGCAGTTTTGAGCATTGCCTTTGAACACATATTTTTAAACTGGTCCAGAACCACCTTATTAAGAATCAGACATTTTGTCTTCATAACAAAACAACAAAAAAGCTTTGCTAGCAATGCACTTACTCAACTTGATATCCGAGGGATGTGGGGAAGACCACAAGATATCTGGGCAACAATTTAAGTTCAGGATGGACACTCAAACAGAAAGCTAATCTAAGTCTACCTTTATATGGCCATGTGGCACCACTGATGTATTGTATTTTTTTGCTATAATATAATTTCTTTAATTTATTAACATCAGACTTCCCCATTTCTGTGGTATTTCTACTCAGCACTTCCAAGGGGTCTTGGTCCAAGTGTGATATTGGTCCCTGTAGGAGTCTACTTAGAAAAGCGCCTTATACCTGTTGTAGCTCCAGCATTTGTTTATGTGCTACTGTTCTCATTTTTACCACATAAAGAACTAAGATTTATAATATATGTGTTCCCATTGCTCAACATGTCCTCAGCAGCAGTTTGCTCATATGTGTAAGTTAAATCATACTGAAATAAATACTGTTTCACCCATAAAAAAAAAACAGTACAAAAAGCTTTTTTCTTTTACAGATACATAAGACGGTCAAAGGCACCAATTTATGAGTTGCTTTTTTGGGGATGTGTTGTTATCATTATTGGCAATGTAATGTTTTCTTTGGCATTAAGTTTGGTGGCTATGACAAATTATCCTGGTGGAATTGCAATAACAAGGTAAATATGTGCAAAAAACTAATTGTTGATTTACATTTTGTATGTAGTTGCAAGGATAAATTAAGACCTAATTTTACTTTCAGATTCCACAAGTTATTGAAAAATGAACCTTACGTTCATGTTCACATCAGCAACTTAGCAGCACAAACTGGAGTCACAAGATTTACACAGATACATGATCACTGGACATATAGTAAAACAGAATCATTAGAACCAGAACAATTGCAAGACTACACACATCTGTTAATAGAAGCAAAAAGCAAGTATTCACCCAGCCTTAAATCATTATCTCATACACATAATATTTTGGACAGTGTTGAAATGTTTTCCCAAATATCCATGACATATAAGCTTATGCCACCTATAAGAATTAAAACTAAACCTGCATTATTTATTTTGGAACGAAAGAACTTTAGGCTAGATCCCAGAAATGTGCCAACTAATGATTTTAAAACTTATGAGGAAAATAACGAACAAATTATTGAAAATTCGAAAGAAGTAGAGTGGAAAAAAGATTACGATGATAATGACAGTACCAAAAACGTTCCTTTAACTACTAATACTTATGAAACCATATATGATGAATTAAAAGAAAAAGAATTTGTAAAAGAAGATTCAACAAAGGCTGATGAAATAGTTAATGCAAAAGATAATGAAATAATAGATGTCCCAGAAGAAACAGAGACTGTTTCAATAGTAGATGAAGATGATAATATAAAAATTAGAAAAATAAAAAAGTCAATTGACAACTTAAAAGTTGGATATAGGCAAGACAGAAAAAAGAAAGCTATTACAAAAATAAAGTCTGAAACTCGGAAAGAAGTTATTGCATCAGCAAAAGAGAAACTAAAAGAAATCATGAAACGACACAAACACATTGCCGATGAGCTTTCCGAAAATATAATATCTGAGAAAACATTATATCAGAAAGGCAAAACAAGCAATGAAGAAGAAACAGATGGTAGAGGGGATATACCAGAAAAAGAATTTTTTGGTGAACAACCAGAAGTAATAATTGACGAAACAGAAAATAAACCTATAGACACTTATATGGAAAGGGATAACTCGGAAGCAAACTTAACAGACACTCGTACAAAAGAAAATATAGAATCTATTGTGGAAGAGGTTATTGTGCGACTCATCGATAGAAAGATTTACGACGACAAAACGAAACCCGAAGATATTAAAGTAGAAGACAGACAGATAATTCAAAAAATAGTAGAAGAAATTTTATCTGAACGAGTTAATTACACAAAAGCAAACGCGAAATAATTGTACTTAGTTAATGTATTTACATATCAATTTATGGCTTTTAAATGTGTGATCTCTCTCTTACTGGTTGTACTTGTTCTCTTTAATTTACATGGTATTTACAACATGAACCTGTGTATTTGTTTGCATTTGTGTATAAATTGATGATTTCTGTCTGTTCGAAAATGGAGCAACTAATAGTTACTACTAGTCTTTAAGGTATAGTGTGCGACGAGTACCAACTTGTTAAGACAAAACGAAGGTGTTTGGAAGATACAAGCTGCAATATAATTATTTATTTTGTCATGACTGTCATAACACCATTGATAATGCAACTTTAGCTTTAGAATCCGAATTTCAATCTTTTGAAAAACATAACTATGTAACCAATCTGTCCAAATAATGATAAATTAGGTCTTATATTTAAAAAAATACCTATCGGTTTTAAAGTCTGTGATGTATCCGAAATGAAATTATAGCCAAAAGAGCGCCTAGACGGATGTAATGATGGAATGTAATAATTATGAATTAAGGATTGAACATGTGTAAAGAAAAGAATAAAGGAATAAGTAATAAAAATATTTTTTAAATTAAATTATATATTTCCATCACACTGATTGTATTTTAACCTCAATTATGTAAAGTATCTGGATAAATGCGTTTATTGCTCAGGTATTCAGGTCATTTTAAATCACATGAATACTATTTTAACTACAATGTAATTATTAACAAGAATATTATTATATATTAATTACTTTATAATATATAATTTTCATCAAAATGGATACACTATGATGTATGATGGATACAATATTTAGAAATAGTAAATTAGAGTATTTACAATATTAAAATTAAACCGAAACAAAAACATCAATGATTATGACTTTAGATACTAAATTTAATGGAGATTTAATCACCAATATTCTAACTTGCCTATCTTAATGGACCGAAGATCTATACTTTACATTATAATTTTTAGTTTAATTAGTTTGCAGAAATTGCTTTGGAAAAAGAAAATAATGTTTCACACCACATAATAAAAAAAAAGGTTTCAACGAGGTCTGACCTTTTTTAAAATCTGTTTAAATGTTAAAACCATTAAAATTCCCTAATTTTTTAAGTAGATAACTTGATGCGTTGTCTGTACAGCATCTATTGATATACCAATTAAATTTGTCCAATTAAGGTCAAGTTGACGATATTATCATTAAAAGTAGAATTTAGATACAATGAATAACATTTTTTTATACCCAAACCCTAAGTAAGATTCAATAATAAAATTTAAGTCTTGTATGGTTAATAACAATGGCTTTTTATACACAGGGAAGTATAAGTTTTAATACTCATAATAAAAAAACGTCCATACAAAATAAACAGCGTTATATAAAAAGTAGTTTCATAGCAGTTATTAACCAACTATAATTGTCACTAATTTAAGATGTTATAATATTAAATGTAATACTCCCAGCTGGGGTATATATCATAGATGTGCAGTGCTTATTTAGTTGGCAGTATAGTAGGTACATTATTTTATAAATGTTAAACTATTAGGATAATAGTAAGAAACAATTGTAATAAAATCTAATGTCACTTATTACTGACTAGAAAGACTAGGCCCGTTTTGAAGTTACAGTGATTGCAAATTATCAAACAAAATCAATTAGCATTCCTTTAGTAGAATCAACTTCAGATCTTTAAATTAAATATTTGAATTATGAAATGATTTATATTTTAATTACTGGTTGTCTTTGCAAAATCTATGCGATAAGCGTTATACGTCTATCGTATGACATAATTATGTTACAAAATTATATAAGAAGTGATAGTTTGTTAAGTCAATCTCTACATATCATTGCATTGACAATCAAAGCGGGCCAATTATTTTGTAGCGGAAAGTAGTAGTAAATTAAAATATAATTAACACAAATAATTCAATTATCCACAGGCATCACATAAAATAATATCGGACTTTATGTCAGTATGTAACTATATTATATACTGCTTTGTTTTACACAGTTAATATTTATAAAAAAATAGACTATTGAATTGTTAAAATACTAACAGAATGTGTTTCATTTATATTAACATTGTTATTATTCCCACAGGACGCATTTACGGAATGTCTTGTGTTTTAATCAGAAGCGCGTAATTGATCGGGCTCGATAAGCTAGTAGGTAGCCTTGCTAATACAAAAATAATTATGATTCAATATATGGTGCTACTCGCACTTATTTTTAAGAACTTACAAGCTAAACTTGGCGTTTAAACCAAGTTCCAATAACATACATGATCCTCTATGGCCAAAAATCAATACTGTCTCTAATAAAGTAGCTGACGTTCTTAAGTATTCTAAAATAATAAGTCTGTGAAAAATTAAAATTAATGTAAATTGTAATTCCTTACATTGAAAAAATTGTAAACTGAAAGTTTGATAAAGTTTTAACAACGCTTAATTAGATCCTTCACACACATTGGCGTGCGATAGAGATAGACAGAGTGCTTAGCATTTTATATGAATAAGTTGACTTTAACTTAACCTAACATTTACGACAGATCACAGTACAGCTGGGGATAAACGGGCAATAAATATCATGATATCGATTATAATTTTACTTATTCTTAATATATTACGGTTGTAGAAATTAACGCCACAATGAAAGATTAAAGCCTTGTGTTTGACGGTTATTAATGGATTGCAAAAACATCCCGATTTTTTGTTAATTTATGCAGCTTATATCTACACGTTTAAACATCAAGAAATTGATGACAGTATTACAAATTTCGCAAAATTGATTGACGATTGAGGTAGTAATTTAGAGATCAAATCTGTAAATCTCACAACAGTCATATTTATTGTTAGTGTAGAAGCCTACAATTCAAGTGGAGGGTTCGAGGAGGATCCTCCAGTCGAAGCGGCCCGAGCTGGAGTTGATGCTGGGCGGGCAGGGAGGCGGCGCGAGGCGCGGGGGGCGGCCGCGCGCTGCGCCCAGCGCGCAGTACGGCACGCGCAACACGTTCTTGTTGATCTCGTAGTTAGCCGCGCCACTAGCGCCCTCTCGCATACGTTTCAGCGTTGCTGCCATTACGTTTAACGAGTCCGCGTGCGCTACGAATATTACGTTGCCACCTGCAAGTTTTTTTAAAATATATTAGGACGTTTCAGTACCAGAATTTTAACACTGAAAAGTCTTTTTAATAAAGATTGGCAAAGCTAAAAACACCATAGTAAAGTAAGTGGTAGATGGTACCTTCGCTTTCTGTATCATTCAATACACTCAGCATAACTTTTTCATTCCTCCCGAAGTATTCGTCCAAACTTTCAGGTGTCACAATGTCGAGCTCCATGTAAGGTTTATAACTGCAAACACATTTTTAATCTTTATGAAATTAAACTTTATATTAAATTGTTAAGAGGATAATTTTATGATTATCAATCTAATTTACTATAGATAGACTATAGTTGATTTTTTAAAATGCCTTACACTTACTTAAGGTCAACATTGTATCCCGCAAGGTGAAGTTCAAGCGGAGTCATGAAGGGCGCCAAGCCCTTTGCCAAGTGCCAATACTTGAACTCAAAAAGCCCGGGCTCTACTCTTATCTTTACTGAAGGATCGGCTTGCAATCCTGAAATGTGTAGATATATTTTGTTACAAAAAAAATTTTTAAAAATGATCGAGATGAAAAAATAAATCGTAAATAAATACAATTTTAAAAATAGCGCGAGCCAAAAGAACGTCAATACGATGAATGTGATCAGTATGGGAGTGTGTAGCCACCAGGCTGCAAGACATGGTATGTAGCATGAAGTACACGTACCTTCGAGGAAGTGGTGTGCGGTCTCGACGCAGCGCAGTGCGGCGGACGCGTACACGTGCGCGACGGGGACGCGCGCCAGCCGCAGCGCCTCGCCCACCAGCGTCGCCTGCAGCCGCCCCACGCGCGTCAGCGGCGAGTCGCGCCCGTAGGACTCGCTGCCGCCTACCCTACAAACACACACACGCACACACGTGCGTTACAATATTTTGACCGGGGGGGAGGCATATAAACAATCTATCCATAAAAATTGAAAAAACCCAAGAATATGTAGGAACATTATATCCTCGATCTATTAGGTTCTTCTCAGTTAACCGCGCTCCCTCCACTCTATACACATATATACACATAAATACTATTATAATCATATTTACTACCTTTTGCCCAACTTAAGCGGCATATTCAAATCCTTCCTGACGTAGTTGCCGTTTCCGTCAAAGCAGTGGTTGACCCAGCTACTGCCATACGTCAGGTCCACTCGCTCTCCGTGCCGCAAAGTAAATATCCATCTGCTATCCTGATCTTCAATGTTTTCTGATGATGACAAACTTTCCTAAAATTGAGTAAAATATAATGTTACTCATTAGTTATGAAATCGCCTCAAATAAAAAATATTCCTGGCAACTTGTGTGGTATGAAAGTGGTTTTATACGCTACGAATTCTGTCAGTTATGTTATAATATGACATGTGATTATAGCTTTATCGAAAGTAAGTAAATACTAAGTACCTTTTTATCATTGACAACTGAATCACCATTTTCGTCGCGTTGCCAATCCATGCTTGGACCTAAAACAATGCTAAATTAGTTTTTTAGTTTTCAATGCAACTAATTAACAAGACCCAGAATACATTTTTTTTAGTAATTTATTTATTCCGATATTATGTTTAATTAATAGCACTACCTCATAAGAAAGAACCATCAAATTATGATAAGAGATCGAATATTCGGACACCTTTGGAAAAATCAATAAAAAAGAAACAATAAATGAAACCACTTGATTTCTTATTTTAGGTAAATTTAATTCCGAATATACGATCTCTCAATATAACAACAAACAAGTTGTGTCAAAAGTTGTCATTAAATAGGTTCTATACACATAAATCTATAAATTCAAAATAAACCCACCCTGAGTGACGTGTATGATGCCGTCGCTGCCGTTAGTTTTCACCGCCGACCAATATTTTTCCCATTCCTTAAATATCTCCTCAGACTTTTCCTTGCCGAGGTCCTCCGCAGCCTCGTGTGGGTGCGATCCGGTGGACATTTCTGATTCGGAAACACAACTACACTCTGGTTTACTATCACAAACAATCGCATTCACAAAACATATTATAAAGAAAAGTAATATTCGAATTACTGCCATCTCGGCTACCTAATACCTAAGGAAAAATAATTAAACTTCAGCCACGCGAACAACTTTAGGAACAGTTCACAAAACAAAAATGTTTCATACATAGGTACCTATTTATCATTAATGCAGCAAGTAGTTTAACCGGATCGTAAATGAGAAGCCAGCGAGTTTTCTACATAGAAACAGGGTGGGTACTTGGATTGCATGCTGTGTACGAACTTACTTTATGGGCTACTCGTAATTAGGTATACAAGTTATACCTATTACTCGTAATAAACTTTCGACGTACAGATGCAGGCAACGTACGCGAAACAATGTGAAACAATTAAGTGTTTGAGTAAACATTCAGTTCAAGTGCTCTATGCTTTTGTCTGTATTATGTATACCTACATAATATGGGAATGGTTTAATAAAAGCAATCAAATCAAAAATGAACTAAACAATGTACGTAATATATTATATAATAAAAGATAATGTGATGTAGTGATAATGTCATAATAAATAATTAATACCGTGAGTCATTAATGCGAGTAACCTATACACCTATCTATAACCAAGTGAAGAGATAGAAGATATACCTACATTTAATTGCAAGAAACTTCATTAGACCTAATTATTCCATTAGACTCTTGCTATTCTTATTATTATGACAATTTGTACTTGTAAAAAGAGACGAAAATATTTTTACTATGTGATAAACTGCATACCTACCTATGAAAACGATTCTTGCAACTCAAGTTAAATACCTATAATAAATACCTATATAGCCAACGCTTGCTCAAAGTTCGAACAATTCCATCCAAAGTTATTTTCTTTTGGTTGTACCGACTCAATGTCGACCAAGATCGTATCAAAAGAGGTAAAGAGGGCACTTGCGTCGTGTCAGAAAAAATAAGCATATTTATAAGCAAGCTCAAGCACCACTGGGGCACGCATTTCTACCGTGATCCGATTACTTTTTTTTTTTGGACAGATAGATATGTTTGACGGCAAGTTAAGATAATAATGTGATTCAAACATGACATAGCATTATCTAATACCTATTTAAAGTAAGGTATGCCGGGCGGGACCCGAGTATGCAGTGCTATAGGAAGATGATAAAACAGGCCCTTAGTCTAATAAGTGTAGGTACCCAGGACTATTTAACAATAAAAAATAAAAAGAGTAGGTATAAAACAAACTTACTTTTAGTAAAAAAATGGCTTAGGGGAAGCGCTTCGTGTAAGGTCCACGCGTCTGACTCTGCGGTGCGTACCGTGTTCGCAGCAAGTAGTTTCCCACTCACACCTAAACACAAAATGGCCAAAATGCTTCCTTTATATACCTACGTTGTATGGCAAAAATGACTGAATTTGAGAATAACGTCACTTGAGTTTCATATTACGTTTCTTTACTATCGACAAAATATTGTGCCAACTCATCATTATTGGAATTGTAACTTATCGCCTACGCTTGTGAGGCTGAGTTCGGGATATACATAAGAATCTACTTATTAAAATAATTGCTCTGATTTTAGTTATGTGTTATGTACTTTCAACTTAGGGTCAAGATAACAAAGTTTTGTAACAGTCTTTCATATTTTATCAAAATGCCTTGCGATTGCAAGTTAAATAGGTAGATATTTTTGGTTACATTTTACTTTTTGTGGGTGGTAGGTAAAGCTTGTGAAATTATTAGTGTTATTACGGACCCCCTACCACCGCTTCCCTCATAACCCGCCGTTTAAGAAAATTTTGTAATAAGTAACCTACCTGCCTACTTGTGTTTTGGTTGTGAATGGTTACTGTCGGATAAACAAAGGTAGGTAGGTAGGTCTACCTACCTATTTGAGACGAGGTACCTATATCTTACTAGGAACCTACTCAAGAGTAGTAACGCCTCTACGTATGATAGGTAGGTATTTGACGATGGACGTGGATGGCCTATGTTTTTAAATAATTTCTTTGGTAGACAAATAGGTAATAAAATCATTTGTCGGTAACACCTACCACTTACCTATATTAATTTATAATTAAAGTGGTTAGGCGATGAATATGTAAACAAAATTGGAAAGAATGAATAAGTGAACTAAGCAAGATTTAGTTCAGTACCTAATAATTAAGTAGGTACATACCTACCTATTCTAATGTTATTGTTGAAATAAGGATAAATGAGCTATACATTACAATTTGATAAGAACAAGCAAGTAACTAAGTAGGTACCTATTCTATTAGATAAATCAGCCAAAAAAACAGCTTTGTTACCGGCGCGCCAAAGATTGAACAACAACCCTAGAACCTGACCTCGACATTGAAATCTATACCATTATCAAATCGTGACATGGGTATTATGCAACTGATACATTTTGTAAATTTAAAAAGCATTTATTAACACATATTTTAAATATGATTCCAGGTTACAAGTCGAACAATATGTGAATATTGTATATTTACTAACCTCCAAATTTCAATTTGAACCTCAAAGCACAAACATGTTTAAAAAAAGACAGATTCATGTTTTTATTTATCTTGATGTAACACTGATCACGCGAGTTTCAGCACATGTAGTAATGCACAGATTACCTAACATGTAAGTTTGTAAGTATTAAATTACCTGTGAGCCACGAAGTCCCGCACGCCCAGCCGTCAGCTGGGTTGTCAAACTGTTTCTCCTCGATATAAATAAGATCACCGACCACTAGTTCCAATTCGCCGCTCTCTTTCGGTGTGTAGTCATGAATCACTTTATATACCTGCAACATTATCGTAGGTACCTCAAATTAACATTATTAGTATGATTATAACGTACACTTGTATGTAACCAACATTAAACTAGATAATAATATACATACATAGGTACTATATGCATACTATGTACAAAATTGCTAAAGTAGTCTCATAACAATATTACCCTAATGTATCTAATAAATAATTTAATATTTAGTTAGAAAATTAATTAGATTTGTTAGGTAAATTCAATTAATCTTTACCGGGATATTCTTTCAGTCATTAAATAATATTTTGCTAGTTTGCATGTGAGTCTTGTCCTTGTTCTGCTTTTTTTTTTATTTTACATTGATATTAGACCTAAAAATTCAGTACAACTTGAGGGAAAATATTTAGTACAACCTGAGGGAGTATACAGTGAATGATAAATTATAAATTTAAAAAATTAGGTACCTTATGTTTAGCAAAGCGTGGATCCATGGAGTAAAGCCGCACTTCCCAGCCAGATTCTACATTCAAGTCCAAGTTTTCGAGCAATGCTTTCAGGGGTTCATAGGCTTTCTCTTCAAAATATGATGCTAATTTTATACGTATTAATTTCAACTTTTCTGATAGGTTTGTTTGTACTAAAATAACAAAATCATCGTGATCTTTTTATAGAGATTTCATTTAATATGCCACTGGATCTAAATATTACATATTTCTATTTTTATTACAAGAAAACACTACTAAAGTAAACTAGGTTAAACTTTAAAGTAGTACTTATACTACTCTTCCAACGATACTTAAGTGTGAAAAGGGAAAAACTTGTTAATCAACACATAACATGACAGAATTTAAGATGTAAGAACACAAATATACAACACTTACATAATCTAGAGACTTGTCTTATGAAGTATTTTCCTAATGACGTAAAAAAATTGTCATATTGTTCAGAAACCAACAAGCCCATGAAATTAGTGGACACGTGGGGCTCCAAGTGCATGGGGGCAAGTGGTGCTTCTCCAATATTGAAGCGTGTATGTTTAAGTAAATTTCCAATGTGATATGATAGCTCATCTGGTGCCTAAAATTAAGGTACATATTTATTTATTTATTAGGTTTGTTAACATTATATAAACTAAAAACACTTACACTTTTATTTTACTTTTACATTTAAAAAAAAAAATTCAAATACATCATCAAATTTCTACCCTACCAGGAAACTAACCCAGGATAATATTGATAACCAATACATGGAGAAATTTTAAAAACCAATAGAAGAAAATATTTGCAACTTACTTTAAAAAATGAAACCAGTGTAATGTGAGGTGGACAGCTGTGAGCCCTATTCCAGCCACATATGTTTTGCGATTTCTGCAAGAATTCGCTAAGACGTAACAAAAGTGGTCCCGTAGGGTGCGCAAACAGAATGTACTCTCGGGGCAGGTACTCGTCAATGTGCGGATCATTTGAGTGCGCCATCAACCAGTCCGCCGCTAACTGAACACCATTGTCCCCAGTAGCCGTCAATGCCTTAAGCCTTCCAAAAATACAAATCACGTAATTTAAATTAATGAATTGCACAGTATGTTTAACCCAAGCAAGGCGCAGCAATTAATATCATTTTCATAAAACTCACGCGCGATTTCTTGGATATCCCATTTCCACTAGTTTGTCGAGCGGATATCGTTTAGACGTTCTCCAAACAGGAACACTAGCCATTTTAAATGATTTAGATGTTATCGTACTTAAAACTCGATACATACAAACAAGTTCAAACAACTAAAACAAATTGTTTTGATGTTTTGTAAATATAAATAAACAAAATTTTGTTTAGTTCACCGTAATTACGGTTCGTATTTATGGTTTTTGATTTTTGACATTACCACAGAGTATTTATTAGGGTCACCATCACCACAGACTAAGAAGAGATAGCGTCACCAATAAAAAGCATAGGTAATAAAATGCAGAATAGACTAACATAACCGACATACTTACCTAGGTACCCAACATTAGTCAAGTCACAATGTGTCAGTCTGACTGCTGACACTTACTGTCAAAATTCAAAACTCACGTCATCTTTAACACTTTAACTTCTAAGCAGTGTGTGTTTTTAATTTTAGCATTTTTGTGTGTGCGTAAAAGTACTACTTAATTTCACAGTCTCACTGTATTATTTTGAGTATTATTATCAACAAGAAACTAATATTTAATATGTATTTGCGGTATTATATGAACGAAAATGGTGAAAGGCAGTATACACTGGCGGTAACTTTTCCAACCACGTGCATTTTGTCTTGTTTTGTCGTATTATACATATTTTCAATTTTGATTAAAATTCTAACTCATAACTTTCAGACAATGGATCCACAAGGAAAACCCACTTTGTCTGCGCATCCAGGTATGTCTTTTAAGATTCTTAAATGTACAAATCTAATCTAATTAATAATTAATTTTATTAATGTAATTAATACAAAGTCGTTACACGGATTTCGAGTCGTTAAAACATTACCAATATTAATACCAGTGATTGTCTAGTTTCTGCAAAAGTAGATTCTTGTATCATTTCTTTACCTGACTGATAAATGTCTCAGTCAGGTAAACTGATGATACAAGATTAACATTATCATAAAAGTTCAGTTACAATATTATCAAGAAATGGTGAAACTGGCCTTAAATGTTATAAATCAATGTACCTATTTAAATTATTAGATTTATAGGCCCATGTTGGATTTTTTAGGAAGTCCAGACTTTAATATTAATTATAGATATATTAACTGTTTGAATTTCTTACAGCACGTTTCTCCCCTGAAGACAAATATTCAAGGCAAAGAATTACTATCAAAAAAAGGTTTGGTCTTCTTTTAACCCAACAGCCAGAACCAATTCATTAAAACAACAACAAAATTGAACAATTCTGATAAAATATTATTACTCATACAGAGAAAGGATTTGTATACGAAATCTAATAAAAAGCATTAATATAATATTGTCTTCAGTAATTTTAAGTACCCTAAATGTATCATTTGACTTTTTGCATTCTTTAAAGTTTACAAAACTTAACAACTAGGAATAACTGTAATTTTTAATTTAATTAAATAAAATGTAAATAAATAATCTGTGCCTCATTTGATACAGTGTGGGTTCATTTTATTGTAAGAATATTAGAATCTCTCTCTCACTCTAAGAATATTATAATAATAACTTTAATCCTTTATTGAGTTCACATACTTCACATTTGCCAGACAGGACTTTTTTGTTTACTAAAAGTAATTTAAGGCTAAGATTTACTGAAGTTTAAAATTTTTCATTAAGTGAATCTATCTATTATAAAAAAACATTCAAACGTGGCATTGCATCAAGCACCCGTAGGACTAAATCACAGAGTACTTTTGTATGACTAAATCGAATCGGGTTACAAGCATGATCGTACCTAACATCCTAAACAAAATGTCTAAGCTTCGTTTGGATGCTGCTTGCCTCGCAACTCGTCTACCATAAGTACCCTATATTTATAATTAACCACTAACACGAAAGCGAGTTGCTTGTAGAGATCCATTTACTTTAAAATTTTAAATAATTATTCTTGATCCTTAGATATCTTGCGTTGGTCCACGTTCGGATGAGCGCTTTCTTGACGCTTAAGCGCCCGTTATTTTTAACGTTTCGGGATAATAAATCAATATAACTTCTCATGTGGTCGAGAAAGCGCTCGTCCGAACAAGGGCTAACGGTCAATCAGATCAGAGTAGTGTTGTATTCTGTGGTCAATGTCAGTCTCAATATTAGTTTGTCTGTTTGTCATGTCATGTCACTGTCATTTAGATGATTGGTCGATAAATTCTATTATCAATAATAATATAATTTTTTATCAATTTTAATTACGGTGCCGGTAATAAATCTAATTTTAATATTATTAATATTTTATAAACATCTAAGATTTACAGAGTATGTAAATACTACGTTTTACTTTACTGAACTTAGATCTTTCCTATACATAACATAATTCGTCAGAAAAAATGAGTAGTACTCTATGTGATATAAATGTGTATTGGAATAAAATTAACTATGCATTCCCTATTCTTAATGACACAATTTTTAGTGAATGCACAATTGAAGAATACGATGAGATCCAGCAGCTTATTGTGACTTTAGGCATTCAAGTTAGAGTGCGTGATCTGATTCTGATACATACTGAGAAATATCTTCGACAACATGTGGCTCCGTCATTTTGGTCCAAATTTACTAAAGTTGAGGAAGAGATTAAGGGGTTTCAGATGTTTAAAGCTGCTGTTAATGATCTGTATGATATAGTGTCAAGTTTTACTGCAATACTTAGAAGACTAATATTACTCAACAGTTGCTGCAATGACAACAAGATTTTCTATGGTGAGAGAGATGTCCTCCTTGGTTTTAAGCAATTGTTGCGGGCGACCTTACTATCACAATTGCCATTAGATTTTCATGTTATTATAACTCACTTTTATAAAATGTCTTTCAATGTTTTTGATAATAATGATTATGAAAATTCACATGACATGAGTGAAGATGTTATGTGTTCTGGATGTAAGAATGAATATTCTGACTGCAATTGTGCCTACATAGTTAAGGTTTTTTATGAAACTAATAGGAAGCTTATGGAACTCCAACTCTTAGAAAGATTGGCAGGACAAGTGCTCACAAACTTTATACAATTGAGAATTGATAGTCATATACAGAAAGTATGTACTGGAAATTTCTATGTTTCTCATATAAGCTTTCTTGAACATTGGCTTGACACTGCTGTTATGTCTTGGCTGATACGAATATATTGTGGTGGTTCATCCAAACCACCTCCAGACGACAAGAATATTCAAAATGCTATTTCCAAATTTAAGCAAAAGGTAAGCTACTACTTGTATCATAGTTATACTAAGCTTCAAATAAATCAACTTTTTAATACTATAATTGAATATCCAGATTCAAAGCCAGCTGTAGATGATATTAAACTATGTTTAGATAAGACAGATTTAAGATCAACTTTGTGTAAAAGCCTACAAACTGCTCTGGAAACTAGATTACTACACCCTGGGGTCAATACCCCTGATATATTAACTGCTTATATTTCCACTATAAGGGCATTAAGGCATTTAGATCCCTCGGGTGTTATCCTCGAGACTGTAACAAAACCAGTACGTAGTTATCTAAGAAACAGAGAAGACACAGTCAGAAGTGTTGTGAGCAGTCTAACAGAAGATGGTGCTGGAAGTGAGTTGGCAGAAGAACTTGCTAAATTTGCAGCAGAAACAGATGAGGACACTGAAAAAGAAGAAGCTTGGGATGAGTGGAATCCTGACCCTGTGGATGCAGATCCTAAAATGAACTTGAGTGATAGGAAATCTAATGACATAATATCAATGTTAGTTAATGTTTATGGCAGTAAGGAATTGTTTGTGAATGAATATAGAACTTTATTGGCAGACAGATTATTGGCCCAAAGTGTAATAAATACAGAGAAGGAAATTAGATACCTTGAACTTTTGAAACTAAAATTTGGAGAGTCTCAGCTTCATTTCTGTGAAGTTATGTTAAAAGATATTTCTGATTCCAAGAGAATAAATGCACTCATTCAGCAGGATAAGAATGTGGAGGAATTAAATAAAAAGTTTACTTCGAATGCTATGATACTTTCAGCACAGTTTTGGCCCCCATTTAAAGATGAAAGTTTAGAGTTGCCAGAAGAAATTAAGTGGCACTTTGAAGCATACACTAAATCATTTGAAGCATTGAAAGGTAATAGAACCTTAAACTGGAAGCCACACCTGGGTAATGTCAACATAGATATTGAGATAGGAGATAAGAAATTAGAGTTGACTGTTTCACCCTTCAATGCTACACTAATCATGCATTTTGAAAATAAGCCTGAGTGGTACCTGGAGGAGCTACATCAAGTTATGAAGGTGCCCATAACAATTCTAAGAAGAAAAATTACCTATTGGCAGTCACTGGGGTTGATCGCTGAAAGAATGCCAGATTATTATGTTTTGGTAGATGGTAGTGATGCAAATAAATCTCATGTTGCTACAAATCAAGTGCAGGAAATGATTTGTGAGGATGAGGAGTCTGAAAGTGTCATGGCTTCTGCACATGATCAAAGAGAAGGTGAGCTACAAGTGTTTTGGTCATACATAGTTGGAATGTTAACAAATTTGGACTCACTGCCCCTAGACCGCATACATCAGATGCTTAAAATGTTTGCATCACAAGCTCCAGGCACAGAATGCAGTGTACAGGAGCTGCGCCAGTTCTTAGACACAAAAGTGAGGACTCATCAGCTAGTTCTGCAAGGTGGAATGTATAAGTTACCTAAATCTTAAAATTTATTAAAT
>DWAV01000474.1:0-19645 GCA_018231305.1 Noctuana lactifera
AGTTTTTATTACATTTGAAATTGGTGTTGACCGTCTCTCATAGTTTATAAAACATCGCACATCGACCTACGTATTTTTGCATTTCTGTACGGGAACATTAAAGTTAAAAGTCCCTCCCCTAGTCCCAACGCATGATCGGAAATCAAACTGGCTGTCTGTCAGTTGTTCGTTACAGGTGGGTGCGATCCAGTTCTGTTATAATCTTCAAGAAAACTTTCAACACTTGGCTTATAATACATTATTCTCCTCAATTAAAAGAATATTGCTTTTTGGAGATTATTATAAACGTGAAGATGGCCAATGTCGTAAATGTTATTGAAGAACTATGATAGAAAATTAAGTTGGTATTCTTCCAAAAGATTCAGTACTTCTACTGGAACATTATCAGGTCTAGGTATTTTTCAAGCTTTAGCTTCTCTTAAGGCTTGTAATATTATCGTTATTTACTATATTGTAAAAACATATGTTTCAGAGTTTTTCTCTGGTAAATAAGAAACGCGATTGCCTGGTTGGAAGAGGTGTTCCGGGAAGAATGGGAAAGTCGGGGGATTCAAATCTTAATCTCCAAGAATAATTATAGTATCTTAAATATATATGTATCTTAAATATGTCTATCTAAGATATCAGATATCGGTTAAAATTGACAATTACGTGTTATACCTATTAAGCTTATAAAATATTATTATAATACTTTTAGAACTCCTGCCTACTTTTAGAACTCCTGTGCACAAGACTTCCCGGTACATAGCTGGCTTGATTGTAACTGAATTAAAAATAAAAGTCTTTTTAAATTTACGTAACTTTAATCACGTCATGTTTTTCGCTGCGGCAGCTTACAGAGCTTATACAAACTTGCCTGACGATATTAAAATTTAGACAGAGATTAAGCAAGATTTTATTTTACATAATCCTGATAGGCATTTTTTTAAGAATATATAATAGAAGTACGTATTACATTCCGTCACAGTAAATTGAAACATAAACAAAAACATTAAAATTATTTGAAAGTATATTTTTCATAAACCATGATAATTTGGCTAAAATCTGTTTCATATTATCTTCTGAGCAACATCAGGTGTAGTCAATAGTTTAATTCATATTTATTATTTATGATTCATTCCTGCAACTTGAAGATGCCTCAAAAGTAACATTATAAAAACTTGAAAATACCCGTCTTTTATGGATACTAAAGGAAAGAAGGCCCTTCGTCAAACTAACTAAACCTGCATGAATTTGTAGTTGTATGAACGTTACAAAAAGTCGTGGTTGTGGGAAATGCCTCTCAAGGCTTATGCTCTACAGGGAATTAAACAACTTGAATAAGCTTAACCATAGGTAAAGTCAGCAAAGGCTGTAAGCATCGTGTACATATATAGGTACGAAATATGTATGAATTATTAAAAAGTTCACCAGTAAAAGTATGTAAAGAGTTTATCGAATGCAAGTCTAAAGCAAAAAGGGTGGAGAAACAACTTTAATAATATTTCAATTGCAGACTCGACGTATTAAAATTAATTTTTACTGACGAGTCTTTGTTTTTCATTATTTTTATTAATGTTTACTTAGTTTTCAAAAATATTACTTGCATACTTTCGTCACATATACCTAACACTGTAGTTTCCTGCGTTGGTACCAATTAGTATAGGTATTTGTTTTTACCTAGAAGAATTCTGTATGAAATTGTGTATGTGAATTAGGTATTTTTCTTTACAATGGAAGACTTACATCTAGGAAAACTGACAAGACCAAGAACTCTTAGTACTTACGAATGTAAAGTCGGGAGGCACGTCTCTCTTTCATCACAAAATAAGCTATAAAGCTCAACATTACAACTTACGCTTACAAAGTTATTAAATTATTATATCAGTAAAAACAAAATTTTGTCGATCTATGGTTGTGTAGACTGTCTAATATTTTTACATTCAACGCTGTCGCCCATATTAAATCTGTTTGGCCATATACTGAAAACTGAAAACGTGTGCTCGTTAGATGCCCGGACGTCAGACAATTAGCTTACCGCCGCTGTAAACGTGTTGAAGGTATAAAGTGATTTTCCACTCGAGAATTTTTCAATGCGCTACACTCTGTCCGATACTTATTAAAATCATTTTTAACAGAGTTAAAAAAGGATATTATCAATTTGGTAAAAGCATGTATATTAAAGGAACTGTTAGGTATTCACACATGATAAGCTTGATAAGATTATCCAGCTTCCAAAAAATATATAAAATTTCATACAAATATGTCTGTACGAGTATGTACTTTTGACCGTTCATATATCCGAAACCGAATGATCGGTTTATCGATTAACGGAAGTGATATTATTTTTTTACGTTTACATTATATATACCTACTTCAATTTAAGAAATATTGCAAGTTTCTTCAAAATGCGTTTTGTAAGTTTCAATATATTATGAACGATCGTAAAACGGGTTCGGAATTTCGGAATGCAATGCAAATAATCTAAAATTTCGTAACCTTTAATCAAATATACAGCCTTTTATTCCATGCAAAGTATATATAAAAATTAAATGTTAATCAATTAATTACTTTTAATTGAGTTCAATTTTAGTATTCTTTCTTAACAACTGATAACATATTGAACATCGGTAGGGGCTTGCCGGCGCGCGAGTCGTCTTCGTAGTCACGTTCCTACACACCTTACCACAACATAGAACACGTTTCAAAATAACCTTGTTAACTAGGTAGGAGTTTACCTATTTATTCCGTCTCCTTGTTGTTTATTAATAATTTTATATTTATAAGTTTTTAACCCAAATCTTTCTAAAATAAAATGTTATTTGCTAATTTAATAAGTTTTTTACTCTAGCTAATAATGTACTGGTTCACGAGATCACGCCACGCAAGAATGAAGCCATCAAGAAAGACATGCAAGCGAAAAGTATAAACAAAATTTTTACCTGTAAATTAACGTGGTTTTTTTAAGAATCGGATTGATTAAAAGGTATCTATACATTGCGTGCAATCGAATGATTTTATTGTATTTTGCCAGTGAGGCTTGCGCCATGATGTTAATATTTTAATCTAAACGTTGAAATCAAATAAATCCAATGGCCTCTTGGGATAAGGCAACAACATAAAATTTAAAATCCCAACGTACGAGTATGTCGATCGCTCACTCTGTAAAATTAAAGTGGATATCGTGTGCAAACAATCCGTTATCAAGGTTGGATTTCAATTTTTTAAATGTAAGATAACAATAATCCCTTCATAGACCTATCGTTTGGTCTCATAGAATGTCGAGCTATGCGGCAGCGTGTTTTATGTCTGCCCACTAAAGCGTCGGCCAGAGAATGAAATTCGTTACGTAATGCCCCACTTTTACACCCGCTGGGATGTTTACAAACATATATGAATACTAGCGCCGCTTCTCTGAGCTCTTTGCGTCGTCGGCTCTCCTAGTAAAGAACAGAAGATGCGTCTATTGCGATTCTTATACTCGTTTAGGCTTTGATGTTCTCTTTGAGTGATAGATCGTAGCTTAGTAGCATGTCAAAGTGTTTTGAAACACGCATGCTTAATTTCTATGTATAATTACTATAGCTTTACTACTGTACCTTGTGATTACATTACATTTTTAGCTTCCTTGCCAACCAATAGAATAACTATGGTTTTTTTGTTTTTTTTTTATTTGGGAAATATACAATCATATTCACAGATGAGTAAGGTATCCACTTGTTATTTCTTCAGAGATGTGTTATGTAATTTTCAAAGTCACAAGTTCAAGGACGTTCTAAACTTAAAAATAAAATTATCGAGATATTTTCAATGTGTGCCTTAAAATTGTTCAGTGAAGGGGAATGAAGTTGTAACATCGTTAAGACTGATCCAGAAACATATCATTTGCATTTATTACGGATCACAAGCACTAATTGTCCACTTGAGTGGAACTCGGTATCATAAAAGACGAACGCCGCTGAATTATGTTAACAAAGTTATCAATAAAAAGTTGTTGTAAGGATTAAGTACGCTTATTGTTAAAATACGAAAAAGTAATTCAATGTGCTATTTTGCTGTTTTTGTAAAAATAACAATTTTTCAATAATTTCTAGTAGTTACATCTTGAAAATAAAACAAGAATTGAGTCAATCGTATTAAGAATATGGAGTTATGATTGTATATTCTGGGACTTATTTATCTCAGTTTCATAAAATGAAGTCGCTTCTACGGTCTGTTCACTTAGATCTTCTACTTAACGGATTGTAATGCAGTTTGCAGGTATTGAGGAAGAATTGGTAGTGCAATGGAAATAAAGGAACAACTATATACTAATTAGAAACAATATTGTAAAAATTAAATTAGGTTTAAAAATTCGTAGCGAGCGTAGCGCTCGTAGCGAACGTAGCGCGGGCACACGTAGCCCTAATCTGATATCCTTTAGTCAATGGAATAGGAAAAAACATAAAACAATACTGTCAAGAAACTTTCATAATACAGAACATACATTTTTATATCATTATGAATTGCCGCAATTTCGTCTGCGTGGACTTCAGAAATCAAAACTTTTACTGTTCATAGTTTAATAGCATACGTCAAAACGCAAGAATAAGTACACTCTCAACTGTTTTTCCAAACGCTTTTAAACAAGTATTACTATTTGAATGGGCGTAAAAGGTAAATTAAAATGATACAGTGGTGTTAACGAATAAGGGCTGTAACAAAAGGTGTTTTGTATAATAAAAAAGACAGTATATACATGCAAAGTATACAAAGTAAGCAACCACATAATATATTTATGAAGGCATGTTCTGCCTCAAAGTTATTAGTAAAATGATTTTCATTCATGTTTATGCTTTAAACCTTTCATTACTAAAGTAATTCATTCAAAGAGTTAGCTGTAACTGCAACGCTGGCAGTTTTTGTGTAAGTAAAATACATTAATTTCCAAAGAGGAAAAAGAGGCATAGTAAATGAAAATTAAGTTGATTGAAAATTCTTTTGGTAAAACATATAAATATATGAGATTTTTCTTTTATTACAGAATAATTATACCTATCTACATAATGTAATTGCTTATACGAGCATGATGATAATGAAATAAATAATTTATTTACTCATTTCCGACAAATCAAATAAAAGCTAATAAACTAAAAATAGTATAATGTTTAATTTTTAATTAAAACTATAATTAAATAATTTTATAATTTAAATGACACTTGCTAAAGAACGAAAATATTATATTTTAATTAAAATAGCACCCGTACTTAAAATTTAAATAACAACTATTACGAGCACCTTAATAATAAAATATTAAAGTTTGTATTTAAAAAAAACACATTATTAATAAAAAAAAGTACTAATTTTAATATTAATGTAAAGGTAGACTCAATATTATTTTTCTACATACGAAATCTCTACAAAAGGTACCTACAAGGTTTTTTAAAAAATGATTCACACTTTAGTTTTATCTACAAACGATAAAGCAGACGCCACGCCGATAACGGGGCATTATCTGAATGCTGCATGTAACATTAATAGACGCAATTTGCAAACGAACTACATACTTGTAAAGCGGCGGCAATAACTATGTAACGACATTATAAATTAAGTACAACATTCAACCAGGGGCCTAGATAAAGTTCCATTCTGGCTATAGCCGACAGGCGCAATAAAATGATTCACAAAGTTTAAATCGGTTCACCAACCCGCATTTGGCCATGGTGTGGTGGATTATGGCCAACCCTTTTCATATTTAAGAGGAGAGGTGCCCAGTAGTGGGGCGGTAATGGATTGATGATGATGATGAAATAATTCAACAAATCATAGTCCTCATCGTCATCTCTGTTACACTCAACTTTCAGCCCTAAAATTGGTTTTCATTTTACTTAAGGAACAAAATTTTTGAGACACAATACACGAAAACCAAGCAAAAGTTTGTTCTAAACTATTAATTGGCTCATATCGACTGCCTAGTGCCTACACAATTCAGTGGATACGGCACAGTAGCACCGAGTAATCTGTAAGTTGGAATTATCCTTAGTTTAAAAAAAACATTATCAACTGGATTTTTTTATTTATCTTGCAGCTGTAAATAATATAATTTAACTATTTTCCTAATTTTTTAGGAATATTAGGTTATAGATAGCCGAACTCATAATAACATCATTTAATTACATTCGGGAAAATTAATTATATCAACCATTTATTTCTTTTTTTAAAATTTCAAAAATTAGTAGCAATTATTTTATAATTTTTCAAAGATACTCAACCTTCACAGTAACTACCTACTGCACAAAAGCGAAGAGTAACTCTTTATTCGACAAAATTAAATTGGGATTTTCATACCCACTAACTTAAAATTTATATAGAGGCTTGTTATCTCTTGCGGTTGGTAGAAATAATTATTGTGTAAAGTTACGAAAACGGAACGGCCGAGATGCCAGTTCCGTTTGCTATGGTCCATGCAGACAGACATAAAAACCAGTTAGTTAGTGGAGTTTACACAAACATTGGGCTTGTTAACTGTAACTTGTTAATTTTGTTGCTCGCGTTGTTTGTCACAATCGCAACATCGGCGGGCGTGTTATACCTACACGTGATGTCGTTCCGTTCCTCACTACTTGCAAAATAAAACGATGGTGTACGTAATTAAAATAAGTTGTTGCAACTTCTCGGCTGCTTCAGCCAACGTGAAATATATTAAACTAAATAATTTGCCATTTAGTTGTATCTTTTTTAATAAAGTATTAACATACTTTTGTTTTTACTTATTCTTTATACATATGAGTATAGTTTCTATATTGCCGCCGTGATGCGAGTCTGGTGACAAGTTTTTGTGTTTCGGATGCCGGGGATATGTTATTTTTAATGACAAGTTCATTGGTGATGATCATCTCAGTCCTTACGTTCTTAAATACCAACGCCTAAGTTCCTAACCTAACATCAGGTGGCGTGCATACTCGTACTAAAAAACTAACAATTCAGAACTCAATATATCCATACCAGATACAACTAACAATGTAGGTAAACCATATTTTTACCACTATCAAAATTCAAACAATAGCAAATTATAAGAAGGGCAGAAAACACGCGCACACATAGACATGTAGAAGCTCAAATACTTTATTATTTCACTGCTTTAAAAGTGCAGAATACAGATGAAACAATTCTTTTGGCAACAGTATCAGTTTAGTTTTTGCCTTGTCATATGTACAGTCTACTTAGTACCTACCTACACTAGTGCATAGAGTACAAAATAACTATACAAATGCAATATGCTTTATTGTACACCAATACAGATGAAACAATTCGAAAAATACCAAAAAAAGCTTAGTGTAAGCAAAAGGCGGTTTTATCCTAAAAAACTTGTTATTTCTTTTCTATAAAAGTAATAGGTATGAGAGACGTAGGGAGTATGATTTTTCAATTCTTTTCCGATTCCACTAACCTACCAATTATATGAATATCATGAATATCCTCGCAACCTTATTATCAACAAGCCTCGAACTTCATCGGAGCGTTCGCTTAATTAGTCATCGAATAGGTAGATTTTCTCAATTATGAAGTACAAATGAAACCTTTATACGAGAGGATAATGTTGGATACGAGTGTCTTTACATAGGTATGTAAGTAGGGAAGAAAAAGCCTAGCCATCCTCGGCCACACTGCTTCATTACAGATTGGCGAAATTTCAGACAATTTTAACTATAGGTTACTGTATTGTTGTCGGTTTTTTTTTCATTTTTTATTTAATAATTAGGATTATTTAGGATTGTCAAGATACCTATTTTATTATAGACGTTTAGTATCTGTTACAAGATTATCGAAAAAGGGAATAAAGATCTGTAATTGTTCCCAATGGAAGATTCGGTTTTGCGTAAAACTGGAAGTCGTAGGATAGTGTCGTAATCGAATCGCCGCCGACTGGAAGAGTGCCGTGTCCGGCAATTAGAGAAGCAAAATGCAATTTTCCTATACAGACAGGTACCAGAAAAAATAAATAAAACGAGAAATCTACCTGCCTAATATCTTGTTGCGTGGTATTTTGTCTATTGTCCACTATAATCACTACAAATTTTTGAGTCAAAGTAGTTATTGCTTTATCAAAAATGTACGAGCATTAGTAAATAAACTTCAACTTCTGGCTCATAGTTAATTTATATCACTAATTAATTATAGCTACAAAATATATTATATTCAGTATATTACGATTATATTAGAAACGTTGCAGTATATTTGCTTTTTACCAAACACATAACCTGACTTTTATGACCGACCATTACGTTAGTTTACTAAACTAACGTAAAAAAATTTAAAACAGCACAGAAAAATTTCAAATCAAATTACTAATTAAGCTTCACGTTTCGTTCCGTCAGCTTACATTGCTTAATAAAACCAGAAACGCAGCTAGAAAGTCGTTAACTACGCTTTAGCTTTAGAAAGAAAGTCGAGACCTGTACTGAGGGGTTTTCATTTCACTTAAACTCTAGAAATGTTTGCTTTTACACTTATGCTTCCCATGGCTTGTAAAAGTGCCCTCGCGAAGCTCCAAAGAAAAACTACTTTTATCTTAAATAATGCAAAACTTGTTTAGATGACCTAAATAAATTTTTTATCTAATGAATTTCCAATTCACAGGTACCTAGTATTGTAGGTATATATATTTATTGATCTGTTTCATCTTTTCCAGTTAAATGCGTTTACCAGTCTATCAAAGCTGCAATAGTGTGCTATAAGTAGGGCTGCAGCGTGAACTTTGCGTTTGTGTGAGTGCCACGTGTAAGCTCGGGCGACCTCTCGCCAACGTTGCGCTCCTAGTACCTCACTCTCTGCGCTGTAAACGATCTTGTTTGCGAGAACTTCGAAGCGGAAAATTTGTCTCATGGTAACTGGGGTGCATGAAAATACATATAAGTAGATTATTTTTAATTGAGTATGTGATTTATAGTCGTATGATATTCATGCACTGTGAACAAACGTGCAGGTAAGCGCAGTGCATATTTTATTACAAAGCAAGAGAAACCTTGAGAATCAGTGTTGCATTCATAGACATAGAGTTGCGTTTTCTACTTTAAACATTCCCTTTCTTATACTATATTTTCGGTATAAACTATAAAACGTAATAAGAAGGAAGTTTATTGTACAATCTAAAATGGTTCTTTGTCAATTAACTACATTAAATAATTCTCATATTAGACGAAAGATATTCTTAACAAATTTCATTACGTGGCCTGGGTGTAATTCATGTGATAAATCGTATTAGTACGTGTTGAAACCGTGGGAGTAGATAGATTGGCACCACAGACGTATGTGTGTAGTGTGCACAGCAATCAAGCCTTCACATGCAGTGCGACCGTGAACTAGCATTACACGAGTAAGCTGTAAAACGGACCAAACATGCGCGCTTAAGCTTTACGGGTATCTACGAGCGGCTACGACTTTCCACTTGATAGGCCATTATGTAAGATTAAGAGTTATTCTTGTATATTCGCCATATTATCTATCAGATAAAGTAAAAGAGTGGTACCTTCATGAACTATCTGCGATATAACTGAGGTTTCCGTCTATGTTATAGTATTTGTAAAAAAATATAAGTAATCAGAAATCATTAACTAACTTAATTAATAAATATTTTTATGATAAGCACTGAGTATGGAGTTATTGTTACAAGAGAAAAAGTCGACGAAACAAAAATTAAAATTTAAAAGTTAGCACACGTTATTTTATTGTAAATTTTAATGGAGTTTTTCGCTCGTGGCCATCAGATAGTGACCTATAAAGTATAAAGTGAATATATAGTTGTATGTAAATACAAGCAAACGTTTGAATGTTGATAAATTATGCAAGACATTATTACATCACCAGAACCTTCCGTAAAAGAGGGATTTATTAAAAAAAAAAAGGTTTTCTTTGATATCTATTTCGGAACTAGACTGCGCTATTTGTGTTGAAGTTGGTCGATTAACAGACCTAATGACCTGATATGCGTTGTCACTTTGTTAGTTAATCATATCATCGAGAGGATTTTATTTTTATAATTTTATCTGCCGGCCACCACAACCTATTAATTACGGTAAACGTATTTGCCCCACGTTTACCATGTTGAAAGTTCGTTATCAATCTTATAGTTAATCTTTTTATTTGAACAATGTGTCACCAATTTATGCATACAACCATACAACCCATTCTTGTCTTATCGTGCATTGCATAATACGTATTAAGTTATTACAGCAGCGGCCTTACCTAGTTAAACATAAAAATAGGGTTGCTTCAATATGGAGATATTTACGATATAAAAATACATTATATTTCAGGTATAAAAATACAGAAAATAAGCAAAATTACTTCAGTATAATAGTTTAATGTATTAAAAAGCTTTCAAAAAAAACCTCATTTAAAATATGTCTGTCGTGCGTTCCACGTCACACAATTCCCCACATCGACCGTAGAAAGCATTTCCGGCAACCCATTTTATGGTCCATTGCTGAGCAGGAGTCTCTCCCCACAACCGGGGAAGGCCTGGAGCATGCATTTTTAATAAAAAAATCTATAAAAATGTACTCTTCTGTTAAACTAAGCGTGTAATCCGTGGTTAAAGTATGTTTCCATTATATGGATCCGATAACCCAAAATATTATTTTACGTTGATAAATAAAACTGATATTTTACCATCCATATTGTGTTTCCAGTTCAATGAAGGTGTGAACCCTCTGGCTGATTTCTTGAATCGCCGCCAAAGTGCCCGTCCTACAGCGCACATAGTGAATAAAACATTACATATAGTTTTTACCATAGTGGACAAATTCCGGTCGATGGCCACTATAGGCGGAAAATTCCTGGCCGCGTTTTAGCCATACATTTATTTTTTATCTAGTACGCAACACATTTTCATTGCAAATAGATCAAATCGAACTTTACCCGAGAGTAATGCGAGGGCCAAACCAAAACTTTCTGTATGTTTGTTAATACTTCCAGCAACTCGCATCGACATTGGGCTTTGAATATAAAAATAGTATGTACTTCAAAAACTTTTAAAGCTCAGTAAAATATTTTTAAAATATTAAATAGTAAAAAAACTCTATCATATCCGCAGTATGGTAACATCATCAAATTCTTATCCTAAATGTTGTTACTTGATAGGATGCCGAAGTTCCAATAAAATAACAATTACGTAATAATGTATTGTATTATTTATATTATTACGGAAAATAATGTGATAAATTGTAACTCGTTTATGGTTTGACAATTTGATGATTGATAGATTTAACAATGTAATGGTAGCATACGAGTATGTATGTGATAATTCTATTTAGGTATAGTACGAGTAGGTATGTGGTGTGTGGTGATACGTAAAAAATTTATCACGATAATAAAAGTCAAACAAAATTGCACTATTTGTTTTCTCTCTCTATTAAGAAATCAATTATCCCAAACTTCAGTACCTAATTTAATTTTACTTATTCCAATTCTATCAAGTAAAGTTACAATGACTTGACAATTAATTGACTTTGATCAATGAATTGACCATGACTATAGAATTTGTCATTGTAATTATCTCCAATTTACCTGTATTTCTATATTGAAATCACATCTTTGATTGGAGTTAATGTAATTGTTTTCAGTCTCGTTGTGGAGTGACAAACTGGATTCATGATTGTGTCCATTGTTTCACCGCTCGGTGCATCCGGTCAATTTGTTCCATTGTTACAAAATACATGCTTTCATTGTAATTCGGAAATGTAAATGAATTTACTCAAAATAATTCACTACTTTTAGATTACATGCACAGGAAGTCTCTGTGTATAGCTACGAAAATAAGCTTAATACTGCTACTGTTAAATAGCAGTGTGTTCCTGTTCTAAATTCATAAAACAAATATTAACAAAGTATTGTAATCGTACACGTTATAGTTTTTAATAATGCATTCTTGGGTCTATAAATACAAGATGAGATTTAACCGGTAAGACTGGTCCAACTGCTTTTTTTGATAGTTCCAGCGATTGCAGAAATGTATAAATTGTCGTTTTATTAATCAAAAACCATTACCTATATCTTACTATATCGTTTGAAGTCTGTTTTCATTTTTGCTTATAATCCTGTTTTACATTTGTTCCGCGGTTTTTAATTAACATATAACTACATTTCGCTCGTTAATCATTGCAATTGTAAATAAAACTATTTTATTCATCACTGTCCAGCAAATTTTTTGACTTGATTACTTATTGTTGTTCGTGTGGTTATTGCGCTTGTTTTCAACCTAAATTATGTACACGCTTTTCGAATAATTTTACTAGCGACTCGTACAATTTGAAATTGGTGCATTGGTGATTTATTGAGATTAAGTAACTTAAATATTATAAGTGGCAACAAAACAATAAGTAGTCACTGAAATGTATAAACTTATAATAATCTAAAACTATATCTCTAATAAATTTCTAATCCTAAAATTTTATGCATTATTGGGGACCATCGCTTTGGCCTGATATTATTACTTATTATTTAGAACCCAATTGGTAGTTATTCCCCTATTGGTAGTTGACTAGCCAGCAAGACTTTTAGACATTTTTAGCCCATCTCAAAATAGGCATTTTCTATTCGTCTACGTATTCCTATTGAAACTCTTAGTCTTTAATTGGAAATAAATACTTTTACAAACCCAACCCACTCAAAGTAGATTATTTCAGTATCTGGAAACTTTTATTTATTAAATTGCCATACCCTAATACCAAATAACATGGTATTTTAGCTGACATGACGTTTGGCACTATCCTGGAGCAGTTCCGTCTTAAAATATTTTCAGAAAATTGTGTACAATTTTTCCTTTAGTCCTCTAGTGGACAGGAACGTTCGTATATCGTAAAGAAGAATTTTACTTTTGAAATAAGGCAATTTTAGCGGACAAGGTGACCAAAGATTAGTCGTCAAGGCACCTATACCTATGCTGTTAAAATTATGAGAAACAAACTAAAAATCACAAAGTTTCGTTCACTTGGATAGATAATTCCAAAACAGTAATAAAATCCGCCCGAATAATCCTTTTGCTATTTTAAAGTAGGTAGTTACGAGTATTAGAAGTAAAAACAGACTGTAATAATCTACCTTACTAAAAGAGGTAAGGACAGGTACAGGTGAGTGAAAAAACTCTGAACAATTAGGGAATTGTTTGGTTTGACTTCAAATACAGTCCGAATAAGTAATAATAATAAACCGAATTCAAAATTAACGCATAGATACTTAAATTTAAGACTTAGGTACATGGTTTTTTCATGGATGCCGTTGTCAAAACTGGTCCAAATCGCTTCACCCAGACGAAAGTTATAAGGTAACAAACATAAAAAAATACAGTCGTATTGAGAACCTCCTCCTTTTTTTGAAGACGGTTGATAAGCAGATTTCTACTTTTTATGGTAGAGGTTTGATACTTGATTGACACAGGAAGCGACATCTTCAGATCGATATATGAGTATATACACTGGTAGGTAGACAGCGTAACCTGCATCGACACACTTATATCTGAAAAACTTTAGTCGTATCTATAATTCTGTACGTTTCAAAACACAGTTCAAGTACAAACCTACTTAGGTACAAATATTAAAATACTCAATTACATACTTTAGTCTCAAAACTTGGGCGATTTAAAGTGGTTAACTCCAAGTGTTCTTTTTCTGCAAACTTGACTATTTTTTAACTAATATCTTTTGGCAGGGAATCAGATAGCGGTGAAATGTTCAGGTAGATATAAACATTTTTACTGTATTTTTATAAGTCACATACTCGTATCTGTATTGTGAAGGCAAATGTGAAATTAAGGTAATAGTGGAATAGGTCATTAACAAAATATAGTTTACACAAATGTACTAAAACGTAAGTATTTCATGCTTTGCCTGCAACCCATTTTACGGCCCACTGCTGAATACGTGTCTCCTCAAGACCAGAAAAGGCAGTCTCCAAGAAAAGAATCCCTCGTTAACGTTAACTGATAATTATGCAATAATAATTGTCATCCCTACAAAAAATCGTGTATCTCTTCTCTTTATACCTAAAGGGCATAGATAGACATATAAGTGATGAAATTATAAGAAGTTAGATTTAAAAAAATCTGGCAAGAGAATTCAAAAAATTAAATAAATTATAATATGCAGTGTCTAAAGTTACTCACAAGAAGATTTAAGTAGGTACATAGGTATATCACTCTTAAATTTTCGTTTGGAGATTATAAAGTGTTTAGTGTTGTAAAAAAAATATTTTTATAAATTAGTAACTTTTTTAAAATATTTAAAAAAATTAACATTTATTTTCTGATTCCCTGTACCAATTTATTTAACAGCAGTTAAAAAGACCTCAGATTACAGCATTTTACATTGTAACCTCACTGGATAATGCACCGAGGTAGTTTATAGCATTCGCTGAAAATCGCTGTTGGTAACATTAAATTAACTTTTAAACCAGTCGTATTAAGCTCGAATCAAAAAGGCAATATTTACTTATTTTAAAATACCAGACCATAAAGTAATTATAAAATAAAATATGAAATTGTATTTAATTGTTCTTATGTATAATAATAATTCTAATTATATATAATATATTAGATATAAAAATAATTTCCTTATTACCATTTAAAAAAATAACAAAAGTGATATTATTTGGTATTAATAATAGCAATAAGCTTAGAAACTGTGGCATCAATAGATTGCCATATACCTAACAGTTCAAATCAATAACGTCAATATGTATGAATGGGACAGTCCGGATACCTTAATTGGGATCAAGACAATGTTCTGTGAGGCTTATGTGTTATGACTTAACTGCTCCTTACTATAGCAAGTTGCGTTTTGGTATCCCTCTTTAACTAACCGCTAGTTCTATACCTATCCTGACATAAATTATATATATAATAAATATTGGCATAAAAATCTATGTATTAATAATAATGTGCGCACTAGATTTGTTTTTTTAATGCGTTTCTTCTTTCCATTCCTGTGGAAGAAATTTCTATTACAGTTAAGCAGTACCTTTGTACAGATTTATTTATGTTTTTCCTTTGTTGTATTTTTGTGTATAATAACTGTTAAATAAAGAAATAAGCTCTGTTACAAATAAAAATTTATTTATTGTTTATGTACTAAGTAGTTTAATCTTAACAAAACTTATATGTACTTAATATTTCTAGCCACATTTGGCTTTTATAAAGGTCTTTAAACTCATGAAAAAAGACACTGTTTCCATCGGGAATAATTATTTTATTAAGTCATTTCTTATATAAGGCCTCCTAAAGCTTACCTAACATTGGTGTGTCGTTTAGACCCGATCTTATCCTCTTCAGATGACCATAATTTGTAGTCCAAGCGTTCCAGACTAGTCAAGAACCAGTTATATATTAAGTATTCTATCTTATCATTGTAGAATTGATTTATTTAAAAAAATAAAATCTTTTTAATCTCATTGAATAAACTTAGAAGGAATCCAACTACTAGGCATCTTAAAGGTTTTGGTTTAGATATACGAACACAGTTCATACCGTCAGCGTTTTGAGTAAGATGCATGTAAAAGTTGAGGTCAAGCCTCAGGTCAGGGCGCTACAAGCCCCATTGAGCACGCATGGGATATTACAAGGAGGTAGGTCTGTATTGAAGTTTCTTGTAAAGAGACTGATAATACGTGACAATACTTACAAATAAGGCAAACGGTCATGGCACACTATCTTGTCCTTAAAACTTTGACATTCAAATATTTAAATATTATTTATTTTTTTAATTATAGAACTCAATAAGCAATTAATACTACTACCAACAGTCATCGTTTCTAACAGGTTACCTGTTAGTCTGGAAACGCAAATTTACTGCAATAATTTTTATATCGTAGGTACTTACATCATTTTTATATTTATTTTATTTATTCATTTATTTTTATGTATCACCGTAATCTAAGGATAACAAAGGTTTAACTGATGTTGATGAAAGTTTAGTTATCTAATAATGTCATGTCATCTTCGATACTATGGGATTGCAAAAATATTTTAAAAAACTTTGCACCCCTTGAACTATCGTTCGAGTATTAATAGCTTACAATCCGTGTAAGCACTAGGCTCGAGGCACTCTAAGCGTGCACCCTAATGCCCTTTGATTTACAATGCATCCTAGTATATCAACCCTTGCTTCTCATGTCCAGACCCCTTTTTACTAATCTGCAATCACTCCGCTGTAATTAAAAAGAAAAAAATGTAAAAGGGTCGAATTGTTTACAACGTTTCCTCTGGGCTTCGTGTATGCACGTGGTGTAGTGGTTTTTGAATTAATTCATGTTTTACGAAGGTAGGTCTGTACTCTAAAACAGGAATTAATTGTGGAAATAATTATAAGTTTAATGCAAATGCTGGAACAACAATTTTGAAAATTCAAAATTTATACGATTAATAAAAACAAAATGAAATGAAATAAGGGGTTGCCAAACTATGTTACATGTCAATCATTTAAACATGTAAACCATTTGTTATATGTAAATCATTTAAGCGCACTTTACTTAATTCGTAACCTTACGTAAGATTTATGAAACTTTATTTTCTGTTCTCGAATTTTAGTTTCTAGGAAACTACTTATATTTTAATAATGACAATCTTATCACATAACTAAGCTATGTATCTTTTACTTTCCGTTGTAACATATTGTCAATTTTTTTTACATTTTACAGACTCTATTATTACGTTAGGTGCCTCCCTCAATACCAACATAACCAAATTTAGGCACAATGCCAGTTATTTACCTAGTGTTACATGTGATTATACGATGCAGTAAGCTTGTTACAGCCACGGATGTAACTTTTGAATTGGCTAGCTTCCATGTTTTCTGATCTGAGCTGGATTAAGGCATTCGTGAAATTACACAAAAGGCAAACCTTACTTTATCATTCAACCAAGCAAGAAAATTTAGTTTTCTTAATTTTTGTTAACCCCCGCCGCAAAATAGGTTCTGTTTGTGGCGTCATAACTATCGGAGCTCTTAAACAAATGTAATGTAATCGTGGCCTCAAATTAGTACCTCCGTTATCCACTCCTGCTAAGCCAAAATAAGAACTTGACACTAGATTTACTTCACGGCGTATTATGAAGTACAAGTTCTACCGCCTACATAACTAGAATATCTAATGTTAGTACCTATTTATTCGCTATTAAAGATATTTTTATAAGAAGGCCAACATAGAGGTTTAAATGAAATCCGTTTATTTTGTTTTAACATAATTTGGAGGTCCAAATGTACAAAAAATTTTCAATCACAGTGAAAATCAACTCGAAATTAAGATACGCCTAATATTAATTTTATATAAATATTAGCAGCAAAGCATAGCACAATATCAAAATCAATTTACAAATCTACGCATTAACACTTCCCCTCTCTGGTCATTAGCTCGTATAATCTATGCATCCAATGCATATCGCAGACACGAAATTACCAATCACTCGTATGACAATGGACACAAAATCATATTATCCAGGTACACGAATATTGATATCACGTTCAAAGCAATCTGTTTCCAAACCTAGCATAACGGCATTTGCCTCGGGTACCTTGTGTCCTGTGACATGCAAATCTTGGTGATAGTATTAAATCGAGTAGAGAGAAGTATACACACGACCCGATGCTGGCAAATTGATGTAACTAGCCCGGGATACGTGGCACGAATGGACAACGTGGGAACGTTGGGCAGCGAGGTCGTAGTTAATTCTATTGAAAATACCTTTGTCATGCACCTTTGATTTCCGCAAACAAAACTGTTTACCGCGTCTGCTACATCATCTATAACATACCAATGAACAAAAAATTATTATTTATGTTAAAAGTAACAAATTACAAACGCATCTTTTCTATTTTGTCACACAAAAATAAAAGATCCTTTATACAGAGCTCCCCTTTCTACTTTGTGTCTAGAATTTACAGTGTAAATAGTAATTACCGTGTCAAGTCTTCGCAGCACACAAAAGTACTGCGTGTCGACTGAGACGCATGACCTGCATGAAAAAATCATATTTTTAAAACTGAAAATTGTATAAAATAAAAACTATGCGCTGTATAACTCGACATGTTTTTATTTCGTTTACTCATCAGATGTTTACAACATTTTAGGTAACTTATAGTTCGTTAAATGTTTTCATAGATCCTATATATTAATAGGTTTCTTTTTTTGCTTCAGATTACGTCGGCTGAGATCTACGAAGCTAGACGACGCAGAAGTTTCTGAGTTTTCTACTCGGCGCCGCTCGACACAACGAACACAACCAAACCTACTACCGAATAGTGGCAAACCGATTCTGTAAGTTTAACAAAAACATGTTAAAGTACACCTACTCGTAACAACTTCTCATTTAAATTATGCGGAAAGGTAGCAAACAAACCGCAACCTTAAATGTTTGTTATTTCGTATACTAATCTAAAGAACCAAAAACAAGGTTGGAATAACTTTATAAGATTTTAGGTAACTTGTAATTCGTTAAATGATTCCATAGATCCTATGTATAAATAGGTTTAATTTTTTACTTTAGATTACGTCAGCTGATATCTACGAAGCCAGACGAAGCAGAAGTTACTGAGTCTTCTACTCGGCCCCGCTGTACACAACGATCCCAACCAAACCTACTACCGAATAGTGGCAAACCGATTCTGTAAGTTTAACAAAACCATGTTAAAGCACACCTAACAACTTCTCATTCTATGCAGAAACACAACAAACAAACCGCAACTTCAACTTTAAGCACGGATGTTACGCCATTGAAAGGAAGCGCCGACGCGTAACATCAACCATCTCAAGAATGTGACAGCATAGCTATACTCAACTACTTACTAATAATCCTTAAATGTTATTGCAAATTAGTTAAATAGATGTAAAATTCTGGATTCTAAAAAGTGACTTGAAATTAAGATAAATAAATATTAGAAAGAATAGGTCCGAATAGGTATGGTAAACTCACAATTATTATGTTTGACACATGTTTTACAAATATATTGTAATGTGGCATGCTGGTATTCAATGTAACTAAGAGGCTCAGTAATAGAAGCTCTCTGAGGTGCACTTGTCCTCGTTACCTTGAGCACGAATCACACATAGCTAAACAAGGTATTTATCTTAATTCAGGACACTTGAGTAAGCACTTCGGATATTCGCAGGTAATTAGTCGGCATACCAAAATTAATAAGCAGCAGCCAACGCAAATTGCTGCTGATTGGCTGCAGACTGAAGAGGAGCGGATGAATTTAACTACAAGGGGTGAGTTGACACAACCAAAATTATATTTAGTGAATTGCTCTTCATATAATTATGTAATGTGTACATAATTCGATGAGTACACACAGTGACAGACAGATTCAATACACTGACAACATTGAGATAATGAACCCACCATAATTTAATCTCTGTATTTGCCGCCCAACTACTACCCATTTGATTTTATTAACACGAAAAAGTAATGCCTCAATGTAAAATAGAGAATGAATTAGAATGTTTGAAATCTTAGGTACTTTATGAGTAACCTAATTTCACTTGATTAATAAATATAGTCTATTTTTTACAAAAAGGACTCTGATAATTGTGAACACCATAAAATATGGCAAAAATGACAAATAGAACCGTTCGTTAAGAGTTTTCCAAACTTTACTTTAATTCTCGTGTATGTGATACTTTTATGACAATAACAGGT